>JAULBY010026184.1:0-17003 GCA_032358315.1 Ophiocytium majus | reverse complement strand
CATCATGATCGCCAGCTCCTGCCTGTGCCGCCCCATCGCCAGCCGCCGCCTGGGCTGCACCACCATCAGCCCCCGCTGTGTACATAATCTGAAGTACATAACACTTTCACATGTACTAATTTTCGCAGCCTGGCTCCGTTGTGAAGCTCACTGCTCAGAACTGGGAACTTGTGTGGTGCAGCCCTGCGATACCGGTGCTGAGCTTACTAGTACTTGCAGCCAACAATGCATTTATCCCAGGTAGGCCAGCTGCTCAGCACAGCAGCGCCAGCAGCAGGACAAGCACCGCTCCCCCCCTGCGAAGTTTGGTGGGGGCAAGCTGGCACGGTGTATCAGGCGGCCCCACCAGCAACGCTGGCAGGACAGCGTGCAGCGTGCCGCCCACTGAGCGGCGCCAGCGTCCACCACGGCTGCGGCTGCGCACCTCTTTTTTAGTCCAGCACTGCTGATTGGTATGCAGCGGCACCGCTGGCACAAGGCACAATACCAGGCGGGTAAATCGACAGCACAGTGCATGCTGGCTAGCAGCTGACCTGGCACAGGGACATCGCCAGGCGGCCAGGCCTGACCGCGCTCGCAGCAGGAGGTGCAGGAGGTGCAGGGCGCTTGGCGTGCCACAGCGCACTGCGTTTGTGCCCCCTGTAGCTGGCACGATGCATCCAGCGGCTGACTAGGCGGGATGCAGTGCGCGCCGGCGTTTTGGGCCGCCCCAGCGCCTGCTGCAGAGTTCCCTTCCCCTCTTTGCGCGCGTCGTAGGCCTCCCTTGCTGGCGCCGCTGCTGCTACCGCTGTTTGGGAGGCTGCTACACTGCTGCCGTGCGGCGCCCGCGCGGCGGTGCCAGGGGCGTCCTAGATGACCCCTATGACGCCGAGAGCGACGCCGACAGCGACGGCGACCGCTACACGTGCGGGCAGAGGTCTGCCGACCTCTCCGCAGCTGTTGACCATAAGTGCCCGGGAGGCGCCCGCGCGGGTGCACAGTCGGCTCCGCCAGGCGGCGACAGCGCGAGGGACACTGGAGGCAGGCGCGCGCGCTCTGTGCCGCCCGCACCGCAGCCTGCACGACAGGCAGCGACGGGCGCACCGGGCCTGGGGACAGTTGGGGACACACTGGGCCTGGGGACAGCTCCCTAGGAGCAGGGAGGTGCGTTTTCTGTGCCTACCCCGCTGCTCCTCCCCGCTGCACTCTCACGCGGATCAAGTGGACCAATGTCTGCGCCTCTGTCGCATGGGACACCGTCCCATGGGTCCACCAGCGGACCGGAGCACTTCCCGCCTTTCCAGCGCCGCCGCGGGGAGCCGTCGGCCGCTGAGCAGAGCCTGGCACAGCAGAAGCAGAACTGCCGCCACTGCGAGAAGGCCCGCAAGAACAACCGGGCGGGGTCGTGCATCAAGCCCTCAGGCGGCTGGGGCTCCTGAGGGCGCACCCCAGAAGCCACCGCGAACGACACAATTGCGAAATACACTAGACGTCAGCACACCGTCCCTGCGCATTTCAGAGGTACCCGGCGGGTACACTAGATGTCAGCGCACCGCGCCACCGCATTTGGCGGCGGCGCACAAGACAGCCCGCTGCGCGTCCAGCGGGGGCGCGCACACCGGCTGTTTTGGGTGCTGGGCCACACGCGCAGCGCCACCGCATTTGGCGGGGGCGCGCAAGAAAGCCCGCTGCACGCTGTGCGCTGACGTCTATTGTTCCCACCCCCAAAACTTATACAAGGCTGCCCACACGCCCCCGCTGCACGCGCAGCGTGCTTTCGGACGAGCCGCTGTTGGAAGCGGACGCGGCTGTGCTGCAGTTGTTGGCGGCCACACACACATGGACTCACATGAATTCACATCAATTCATTCATGAACCGCATTCATCAATGGCATACATGTGCGCAGGTGGTGAGGGGGTCAGCCGCGCCGCTGTTGGAAGCGGACATGGCTCTGCTGCAGTCGCGGGCGGCCACATACTTCAAGAATGAAGTACACATGAACTCACATGGTTGCACATTAATTCATTCATGAAATTCATGCGCAGGCGAGGCAGGGTCGGCCGAGCCGCTGTTGGAAGCGGACGCGGCTGTGCTGCAGTCGCTGGCGGCCATGGCCGGCCGCTGCATGGGGCGGGACCCCCCCCACCCTGACGAGGCGTCGGGCACGGAGTTGCTATCGCGGCTGGGGCAGCTGCCCTCGCGTGCCAACGCCTTCAGGTGGGCACATAACCATGATGTTGAAGTTGGCCAGTGTTGAACTTCAAGCTGAAGTGCAGTCATTGGTGGCAATGGCCGGGAGGTGCATGGGTCGGGACCCCCCCACACCCTGACGAGGCGGCGGTCACGGAGCTGCCGTCGGGTGTCAACGCGGCTGCCCTCGCGCGTCAATGCCGTGAGGTGGGATGGCGCGCAGAGAGCCCCTGTTGAAGTTGGTCAGTGCTGAACTTCAAGGTGAAGTTGGCCAGTGTTAAAATTCATGTTAAACTTCAAGTTGAAGTGCAGTCGCCGTTGGCCATGACGGGCGGTTCAGGTTCAACGGGGGGGTGGGGGGGGAGGGCGGGGAGGTACTGGGCACTCTGCTGTGCTGTGCTCCTTGCAATGCCATGCGGGCGGGGGCTGCTGCCAGCCTGCCACAGCTGCAACTTCAACTTCACCTGCCGCTTCTGCTGAGCACAAGAGGTGTGCGTGCAGCTGGACGCGCAAAAGAACCTGTTCCTACGCAGCACAGGCACTAAGCGCAGTGCTGCCACAACTTCACCTGACACTTCAACTTCAATTGCGCTCTCCGCCTGCTGAGCACCAGGCTGTGCGTGCAGCCGGGCATGCTGGACTCGTATGAGAATCTATCTTTTTTGCGCGACACCGATGTCTTTTATATTCCCCCGCCACAACTTCAACTGGAACTTCCATTTCAAGTGCCATTCCACCTGCAACTTCAACTGAAACTTGAATACCACCTGCAATTTCCGCCTGCTGAGCACCAGACTGTGCGTGCAGCTGGGCATGCTGGACTCGCGCACGAGAAATTGTTCCCCGTGCGGCACAGACTTTGAGCACGCGCTGCTGCAACTTCAACTTCATCCTCAACCTCAACCATTGCACGCACACACGCGTTGCCGTGCTTCCCTGTGGACCCAATACCTGTACAAACTTCAACTTCACCTGACTAAAATACAAACTTCACCTGACTAATGTACAACTTCACCCGCCGCTGCACCAGGCTGTGCGTGCAGCTGGGCATGCTGGACTCGCACGAAAATCTATTCCTGCGCGGCACGGATTTCGAGCGTCCGCCAACGGAGGCGGCGCTGGCGGAAGCGGAGGCGGCGGCGGCGGGGGTGGAAGATCCCGATGCCGCCATTCGTATGGATCTGACGCACCTGAAGGCCTATGCCATTGACAGCGCAGACACCACCGAGGTGAGCTATGCCTTGTTTGGTACGTTCAGTCCTACTTCAGGAAGTAGTTTGTACTACGTTATACCATATGGTATACCGGTACTTTTCTGATGTATGTGGGAGTGGAGGACCCTGATGCCGCCATTCGTGTGGACCTGGCGCACCTCCAGGCATATGCCATTGACAGCGCGGACACCACTGAGGTGCGCTTTGCCTTGTCTATTACGTCAAGTGCCTCAACAGTATTGGCAGAAAAAAGAGTTGAAAATATGTGGTGCAGTATAGCATGTGTGGACTTTGATGCACCACCAGGTGCGCGCCATCAACAGTGCGGCCACTGCCGAGGTGCCTTGTTTTGCGTGGTGCGCAAGCGGTTGTGCGGAGCCGTGCGCACATGTTTTGGGTGCCTCTTTGCACTTATGCTGCACTTCCGAAGTACTCGCACATACCACGTAGTACATTGTGCCAGTACGGTACTTCTTGATGCACAGGTACTGGCCATGTGGTGGCCCATATCCCGCGGTGTACTGCGCAGCAACGAGCGTGCGGGCCCGGCGCACCAGAAGGCGTGCTGACTTATTTCTTGCTTTGACGGCGCATATACTATGTACTTGAGTACGACATGCTGTGTAGCACACCAGCAACCGTGTGTGCCGTCGCCCCTGCCGCCGCTGCTCGTGACGCAGCGGTGCCGCTGAATGGTGCTGACACTGTCCCTGGCCACCGCTGCTGCCGCTGCCACTGCTGGTGCCG
Organism: Ophiocytium majus; assembly: GCA_032358315.1. Classification (NCBI taxonomy): domain Eukaryota; class Xanthophyceae; order Mischococcales; family Ophiocytiaceae; genus Ophiocytium; species Ophiocytium majus. The sequence continues at coordinate 12,872 of JAULBY010026184.1, read as the reverse complement.
CTGCCACCGCTGCTACTGCTGCCGCCGCCGCTGCCGCTGCCACCGCTGCTACTGCTGCCGCCGCCGCTGCCGCTGCCACCGCTGCTACTGCTGCCGCTGCCACCGCTGCTACTGCCGCCGTCACTGGCGGCCGTCCTGTCACCGCTGCTGCCACATGGGACCCTCACAACCAACCACTACTATTATGATGCTGCGCCAGGTGGATGACGCTGTGAGCGTGGAGCGCCTGCCGGACGGGCGCGAGCGCGTGTGGGTCCATATTGCGGATGTCAGCAGGTGCGTGCCAAAGCGGTCACTGCCACTTCAAGTTCTACTTCAAGTTCTAAAGTTCTACTTCAAGTACTACTTCCAGCCTGCCGGACCGGCGCGAGCGCGTGTGGGTGCACATTGCGGACGTCAGCACCTGCGCGTGCCTACTACTTCAACTTCAACTTCAAGTCTTACTTCAACTTCAACTTCAAGTTCCTACTTCAAATTTCAAGTACTACTTCAAGCCGGCCGCTCAGCCTGGCTGCTTGCGGCACTTCATGTCCGTCGACTGCGCGAACCTGTGAGCACGTGTGTACGGGGCTGCGCATGGCCACTGCTTCACGTTGGCTTGCATGACCTGGACCCTTGCACGCCCCACATGTGCACACAACCCAAACTGCTTCTAGTGACTACTTCAACTTCAACTTCAAGTGCTACTTCAAGTACTGGTTGGCAGTGCGCCTGTGACTCTCTGTACCGGTAAACGGGATGGCTGTCGCAGTGCTACATGCTGCGTGCATGACCTGGGCTCTTGCACTCCGCCGCTGCCGCCGCCGCCGCCACCACCCCTGCCGCTGCTGCCACCACCGCCGCTGCCCCGCATGTGATCACCTCCGGCGTTGGCGCCGCCGCCGCCACGCATGACTGCGCCAAAAACTCAGGTGGGTGCAGCACGGCTCCGAGCTACACGCGGACGCGGCGCGCCGGCAGACCACGCTGTACCTTCCGGAACGTTCCATTCCCATGTTCCCCAAGGAACTGGCGGAGAACGTTCTTAGCCTGGCGACGGGGCGGCCGGGGCCGGCGCTGAGCATGGGGATGGTGCTGGGCGCGCGGGGGGCCATAGAGGACTTGACGGTGGTCGCGAGCACCATTGTGGTTACCTACAGGTGCGCGCATGAATGCCATACTTCGTATATACTTTTGAAGGACACTACACTACGTAGTATATATACTTCTGAAGTATGTATTTATAATTATTCGAGTTTGCCGTGCCAGTAGATTTTTGCGCTTATGGTTGTTGCTGACAAACTGTGTACTTGTAGTGTACTACAGTAGCAGTATATCGCGTGCGTAGCATATTGTTGGGCACTTAAAATTGGGGGGCCGTGGTGGGGGCGGGGGGGGCGATAGAGGGCCTGACGGTCGTCGCCAGCACCATTGTGGTTACTGACAGACCTGTGCACACATGATTGTTCACGCATTCTGTTCATGAATTCGCCGATGAAAATGCATGAATGCACACTGCCACGTGCAGGCACACATACTGTACATGCGGGCTCACATACTGTACGGCCACGTGGACGAGATGCTGTATGACAGCATGCGCATTCATGAAATCACCAATGACCATGAATGAACATGAATGAACACTGCCCCACGTGCAGGCTCGCGTACGACCACATGTGTGTGGACGAGATGCTGTACGATAGCATGCGCACTCACGCATTCACCAATGAAGATGAATGAACATGAATGGGCATGAATGATCATGAATGAACACTGCCACGCGCGCAGGCTCACGTACGACCACGTGGACGAGATGCTGTACGACGGCATGGCGGGGGAGGGGGGGGAGGAGTGGGAGCTGGGGCGCCTCGCGCACTATGCCAGGTACGCATCCTTCAACTACTTCTGAAGTATACAAGCATGTATGCGTGTGTGTGTGATGTATACTCTGGGATGGGATCCGCGCTTTGGTAGGTGCGAGATTTGCTGCCTTTGTAGGCGTCATCTTTGCTTTGTTTGCCCCCTTGCACGGGTCACCCCAGGGTGACGGCCCCTACCGGCAAAGAGACCTACTGCAGAGTTTATCGCTCCTAGACGAGTTTTCATATAATTTGTTAAAAAATGCAAAAACTTACCATGGTGGGCCATCTACCATGCAAGAGCACCACACATCACCCACACACGCCTGCGCCAGATGCCCCCTTGCACGGGTCCACTTCAGGGTGACGGTTCATACAGGCGGGGAGGCCTACAGAGCTTCCTAGATACCAAGTAGTTTTCATACTTCAGTAGTAAGTGAAAAGTACACTACTCCGATACGGAGCCGTATGTATGCGTACCTACAGGTGTGTACATGTGTTTACGAGGTACTTCAGTGTATGGGGAAGACGGCAGCAGCACAGCCCACACCTTAGTGCGACAGTTCTGCCACCATATTGGTGGTCGCTCCTGCGCGAGTTTTCATATACTCCTGTAGCACAAACGGTACTACTACTCCTGCTGGCACCCGCTAGCCCTTTCTTTGTTCGTACACGTAGTTTGCCATGCTTTTGCCTTGGCACCCAGGGGCCGTGCTGGCATACATGACATGGCGCTTGCACGCCCACAGGTGCCAATAAATACAACTCCTTCGAAGTACTTGAGAAGTATGTACACTTCAGTGATGCACTTCAAAAGAAGTATTCTTGAAGTAGTTATAGTACGTACAGTGTGTTATTTGTTTTAAACGTACACCAGGGGGCACAGCAGTGGGAGCTGGGGCGGCGCGCGCACTATGCCAGGTACATCCTCAACTGCATATTTGTGCAAGTACCTACTTCAATATTATACTTCGTTATGCTGCGTATTAGTTGCTCAATTGTGAGTTCGTGTGCATGCGTTGCCAGGCACGTATCATCGCCACGAGTGTACCGGCATGCATGGCGCGGTCCCTTGCATGCCCACGGGTGCAAATAACCAAAACCACTGTAGTACCACTAGTACAGTAGTACTACAGTAGTACTGTGTATTCATTCCAAGATGGGCGTTACAAGCACTCAGCTTAGTACTGACCCATCAGTATGTGACTGCCTGAACGCCCGTGCCTGCCCCCGCCGCCGCGCGCGCAGGCTGCGCTACCAGTACCGGTGCGCCAACGGCAGCGTGGACCGCTTCAAGCGCGCGCCGCAAAACACTATCAAGGTACGTCCCTGCACTCCAAACCTGCATCCTGGACATACATGTATCACGGTGTGTGTATTCCTGTGCTGTGTGCATACATGCGTTGAGTGTGTGTCATATGGTACACGGCAGCATGGACCGCCTCAAGCGCGCCTCTCATGTCCCTACACTCCATGCCACATACTTGGAGGTGTGCTGTGAAGTGCTTCTGAAGCACGGTACATGCACATGCACACTGGACATACATTTACCCATGTTGAGTACACGTACACGGAGTTTACCTGCGTATACTGCAGTGTACATGTCATATACTGCTGTAGTAGAAGCACTACTACTATAGCTGCGGGTGAACACCTCCGCTCACGTCTGCTGCGCCCGCTGCTGCTGAGCACATGACAGCGGAGGCCGCCGCCACTTACCACCTAAAAGTACTTCTACCAGCAGTATACTTCTTGAGGTAAAGTACAGCCGTGCTGTGCCTGCTGCTGCTGAGCACCTCTGCTGCATCTGCTGCTGCTGAGCAGGTGATTCCGGACGCCGCCGCCGCCGCCGACGGCCGCCGCGTTACCATCGCTGTGCACGACCCGGTGCACTAGCTGCGCCTGCGCCTGCCGCTGAGAACTGCCGCCGCTGCTGCTGCCTGCTGAGCACCTCTGCTGCGCCATGCTGCTGCTGAGCAGGTGGCGTCTGAGGCCGCAGCAAATGACGGCCGCTGCCGCTGCTCAGCACCTAGAATTATACCATACATTATACTTCAAGTATATGGTACTTCAGAAGTACTTCTTGAAGTAAAGCATAGCCATGCTGTGGCCGCTGCCACTGAGCACCGCTGCTGCGGCTGCTGCTTAGCACCAGTGCTGCGGCCGCTGCTGCTGAGCACCTCTGCTGCGTCCACTGCTGCTGAGCAGGTGATTCCAGACGCCGCCGCCGCCGACGGTCGCCGCATCACCATCGCTCTGGACGATCCAGACCGCGCGTCCGTGCAGCTCGTGACGGAGCTCATGATTATGAGCGGCGAGGGGATGGCGCGGCTGGGCAGGGAAGCCGGCATAGGGGTGCCCTTCCGCACGCAGCGCGCGCCCGCGGCGCCACCGGGCGAGGACTACTTTGAGCAGTTTCCCGCGCGGTGAGTGTAACTTCAAGTACTACTTCAAGAAGTAGTTGAAGTGTAAGTCCGGCTAGTACTCCAAGTAATTGTGAGTACCGGTACTTCAGCGCGCGCCCGCGGCGCCACCGGGGGAGGACTCGTCGGACTACTTTGAGCAGTTTCCCGCACGGTGAGTGTAACTGTAGGTATAACGAAGCGGTCGTTATATACACTGACTTCAACTTTGCATGCTGCCCAGCTTCAAGTCTGCTGCAGGTATAGCCAAGCGGTCGCTTTCGCACAAAACCAACTTCAACTTCATGTGCTGCCCAACTTCAACTCTGCTCCAGGTACTGCCGCGCTGTCGCACCCTACCGCTTCATGTCGGGGCATCACAGTGTCTGCGGCGCCGGGCAACTCACGCATTGTCTGAACTGTAGTTGAAGTTGCACATAACAATGCATTACACCAAGTTCAACTTTGCATTTTACCCAACTTCAACTTTGCATTTTACCCAACTTCAACTCTGCAGGCACTGCCGCGGCGCCGCCGCTTTGTGTCGGGCGCGACGGTGTCTGCAGGGCCGAGGTTCCACTTACTTCAAGTTACTTGTATAGTACAAGTATATCTGAAATGTAGCTTGAAATGACGCTTTATATATATAACACCAACTTCAAGTCTGCTGCCTCCCAACTTCAATTCTGCTGCAGGTACTGCCGTGCCGCCGCGAGTCACCGCTTCATGTCGCGCGTGACGGTCTCTGCAGAGCCGGGCATTTACTTGCACACGTCAGAAGCAGCATATAGTATATCTGAAGTGTAGCTGAAAAGACCCTAAACGCCATGTATATAACACCAACTTCCACTCTCCTCTGTGACACTTCAACTCTGCTGCAGGTACTGCCGCGCCGTCGCGAGCTACCGCTTCATGTCGGGCGCGACGGTCTCTGCAGAGCCGGGCATTCACTGGGGGCTGGGCTTAGATGGCTATGTGCAGTGGTCATCGCCCATCAGGAGGTTCAACGACCTGCTCGTGCACTGGCAGGTGAGGTTTGGTACTTCAACTACCTGAAGTTATAAATTGTGGAAGTTGTACATAGTTGAAGTTATAAATTCTTGAAGTTTGCTGGGCCTAGATGGCCATGTACACTGTCCAGTGGTCGTCGCCCATCAGGAGGTTCAACGACCTGCTGGTGCACTGGGAGGTGAGCGCTGTTACTTCAACTACTTGAAGGTATACATTCTTGAAGTTGTTGGGCTGCATAGCCGTAGGCGTGGCAGGTGGTGGGTGCTACTTCATGTAGTTGAAGTTACACATTCTTGAAGTCGCTGTCCTTAGACGGCCATGTCCAGTGGTCGTCGCCCATCGGGAGGTCCAACGACCTGCTGGGGAGAGTACTTCAAGTACTACTTGAAGTTGTACACTGTTGAAGTTGCGCCAGCTATGGTCAGTGCTCGTCGCCCATCAGGAGGTTCAACGACCTGCCCGTGCGCTGGCAGGCGAGGAATGTTGAACTAAGGTACTTCAACTACTTGTAGTTATACACCGCAAAGTTTGTTGAAGTTGGGCCTGTTCACTGGTTGCCACCAGTAAGGAGTTTCAATGGTCTGCCAGTGCACTGACAGCTGGGGCGGTTACATACATGTTACATACATGCACTTCAGTGCGTTGCGCATCAGTAGTTGCTGGTGCAGTGACCGGCGCGTGCAGACCGGGTACGGCTACTTGGTCACTGTCCACTTCCCAAGTAGGTGGACGCACCGCCCCATGGGCTGTGGCCCTGGCATTTTGCCCCAGCCTTGGTGTTGTATAACTCTTTCAGATCCCTCACAAACACTTCAAGCTGGTTGGGAACCTTTTGCCACCAGAAATGCAAGCTTTAATCTCCACTGATTGGTAATTGCTGTCACAACACTTGTCTTGCAGGTGAAGAGCTGGCTGCACGGGCGCCCCCCCTTGAGCGGTGCGGACGTTGCCAAGCTGGTCGCGAGCCAGGAGGGAACGCTGCAGGCGGCGGGCCGCATCGCACGCGACAGCACGCGGTACTGGCTCATAGAACACCTGTACCGCTCTGAGGGTGTTGACCACCCCGCCTACGTCCTCGGCTATAACGACAACCGGGAGCGCGGCGGCAAGGTCAGTGCGAATGGTGGTCAACGCTACTGTACGTGCCGTATAAACTACTGCAGTAGCATGTGGGCGTACATGCACTTCAGAAGCACACATGTGCGCTCCAGAAGTGCTTTGAAGTATACTTCAAAAAAAGTGTTTTGACACAGTGCATGTAACAAAAGCTACCACAACAATGTACGACAGTACTCGAAGTGTATCGCTTTTCTGGGTGCGGAAACACTCTACCGTACTGGCTGATAAAGCACCTGTGCCGCTCTGAGGGCGTCGACCACCCCGCCTACATTCTCGGCTACAATGACAACTGGGAGCGCGGCGGCAAGGTCAGTGTCACCCAGTGGTGGGTCACAGCCGCATACCGCACTGATGAATATCTAATAATATAATATTACACAATATGATAATCCAGTAATATGCGTATGAATATTTCGGCAATGTGCGTACGCCCTGCCTCAGCCCTATCTGCATATGCTGTGTGACTGACCTCCAAAGGCGGTTACTTTGTAACCGCTGCAGGTGCTGCGCAGGTGACGCCGGACCGCGGTCACTTTGTGACTGCCGTGCTGCTGCCGTGCGCAGCTGGCGTACGATGTTCTGCTGCATCAAGTACATAAAAGTGACTTGAACACTAGAACGCCCCGACACACTCCCTAGCCGCAGGGGTTGCCCAAGTGACACAACTGACCCCCTCCATGGCGGTTACACTGCCTGGCGGTTACGCTGAACGGCCGCGCAGGTGGTGTACGACGTTCTGCTGCATCCATATTACTTTGAAGTACTTCCTCAAGTATGAAACTGACTTGGACCGTCACACCCTGACACAATCCCTAGCCGCAGGCGTTGTACAAGTGCCACAATGACCCAGGGCTCCATGGCGGTTACGTTGTAACTGCCGCGCTGGTGGTGTACGACGTTCTGCTGCATCAATAACATACTACTAGTAGTACTTCAGAAGTACTTCGTACTTCGAAATACAGTATTACGTAGAATTTACTTGCACACCACATGCCCTGACACGTCCCTAGGCGCAGGCGGTGCAGCAAGCCAAATAAGGAAACTCAAAACAACACTGATCCTGCCATGGCGGTTACATTGTAACTGCCGATGTAACTGCCGCACAGGTGGTGTACGACGTCCTGCTGGAGGAGCTGGGGGCCGTTGTCAAGCACCCCGAGTCCACAATCAGCATGGAGCCGGGGGACGCCCTACGCGTGTCGGTCGCGCACGCCGTGCCCCGCTCCATGACTCTGCGGCTGCGCTGCGCCAAGGTCCCTCCAGAGGTGGGGGTCGCGGTCTCCCCCATTACACTTGAAGTGCGCCGTGTGTATATATATATACTTTGAAAAGTCTTTGTTCCATGCATATGGCGTACTACTTAGTAGTAGCGGTATCTTATACTTGAAGTATATACATATTGTGTTTGTTCCACATGTGTACAGTCACAGGCCGTGCCGCGCAGCACGACTCTGCGGCTGCGCTGCGCTGCGCGAGGCCCCTCCAGAGTTGGGAACTGCGTTTCTTTCCGCCATCTCACTCCAATGTGCCGCACTATTAAATGTGCGTGTTCAATGTACTTGAAGTATTTGCTTGAAGTTTGAAGCATTACCGTGTGTGATGTAATCGCAAGCCGCATGCCGCGGTTCTGGGTTTGGAATCCATGGCATGCGCTGCGCCAAGGTCTCTCCAGAGGCGGGGGGGCGCGCTTCCCCCCCCCACTGTAAACCTGCTTCGACGTTTACTGTGTGTATGTACACACAAGTGCGGCGCGCAATGTGTCCACACTGAAGTTTTATTGTAGTATAAGCCATGTAGTACTTCAGAAGTAGTGATGGGTCAGAACGTTTATTTTTTGCATGTTACGCCGTACAACGTATGTGAATACGCCGTATAACGCATGCGGATGAACGTATTTACACGGCGAATACGCCGTATATCGCATTTTTGGGCGTAGAAATACGCCGTATTTTGTAGTACGTACACACGGTACGTTATACGCCGTGACCCATCACAAGTATGAGTTACGATATACTTCAAATATGATATAACGTGTCAACGCTCCAGCGTGCTCGCACCAGCTCTCTCGTGGCCATGGTATCGTTGAAGGTGAGGTGAAGGCGCCAGATGGCACATCCTACGGCGCGCCGGCCTGCCCACTCGGACGCCCGCACGGCTCTTGACCTGGTAGCCAGCTCCCGCTGTGGCTGCCCCCGTGGGGTGGCTTCCCGTGGCGGTGTGTGCAGCAAACGGTGCGAGCAGCATGCCAACGTTGTGCAGCGCTGTGACTGCGCCTATGTGGGGCCGCGCGTGGTCATGCTGGCTTGCACGAGCTGGCCTTCTCGCACGCCCACCGGGTGCAAAATCAGCACACTACCGTACAGCGGCACTTACCGGAAGCCCTTGTCCCAAGCTGCAACTGCAATATCGCGCGCAAGTGGCCCAGCCGCAAAAAACTACTTCCACATTGAACTTCAACATTGAACTTCAACATTCACCTTAAAAATTGAACTTTTCACACTGAACTGCCGTTTCGCTGCCCCATGCGCTGCGTTATGCGGGCTTCGCAGGAGACCAACAGCGTCGTCGCGGCCAGCTCGGGCGCTGGGGAGGCGGAGCAGCCATAGCACACACAACTGGCAACTTCAATTTCACATGTACAACTTCAACTAAAACTTCAACTACAACTTCAACTCTCAACTGCGGCGCGCCGACCTTCTGTTCCACGCGACACCACACACCAGCTGGGTGCGTGCCGCCACCGCCCGCCAGGCGCAGGAGCCGTTTGGAGCCGGCTGGTATGGCAGCGGCGGCAACTTCGCCTACAACTTCAACTACAAACTTCAACTAAATCTTCAACTCACAACTACAGCGTGCCGACTCTCTTGTGAGAGCAGACGCCTGCTGGGTACGCGCCGCCGCCACCCGACAGGCGCAGGATGCGCTTAACGCTGGCTAGCATGGCAGCGGCGGCGGCGGTGGCGGCAGTGGCATCGGCGGTGGCGGCGGCGTGGCGGCGGCGGCTGTGCGGCTCGGTACGACGGCGTGCAGGCAAACCAACTGGGGGTTGCCGCTGCCTGGAAGCGGCGTTCGAAGCCGGCCAGCGGGGCGGCGCGCGGCTGCCGAGGCGCCAGCGCGGCATGGAGGGATGGAGCAACACGGGGGAAGGCATGGAGTGTGTGCTTCAATGGAGCGTGTACTTCAATTACAACTTCATCGAGCAGCGGTGGCGCGCGGCCGCAGCCGGCGCGGCGTTGCGAGTAGCAGGACGCGGGGAAGAGGAGGGTGTGTACTTCAAATTACAACCTCAACTTCAGCTGTAGCTGCGTCACACGGCGCGGACCTCTGCTGGCGGCGCGAGCGCGCAACATTAGGTTTTGGATGGTGGCAAGTGCCACTTGGCGGCGGGCGCAGTCGCTTTCCCGCACACCTCCGCACCCCTGGCTGTGAGGTAGGGACTCCAGGCGGCGGTATATCCTACGGCGGGCCGGCCTGCCCACGCGGACGCTCCGCACACCTTTCGTACATGGTTCCCGTTGTGGCTGCCCCCAGCGGCGGTGTGCAGCAAACAACGAGCAGGCACACACCCCCACTGTGTGATAAGCGAAGAGAGAAAATACTTCACCCGGGGAGCGGCATAGTGGCGGAAGCGAGGGCGGGCTGGGGCACACACTGTGCTGCTGGAAACCCACACATGACGTAGGGACTCCAGATGGCGGTATATCCTATGGCGGGCCGGCCTGCCCACTCGTACGCCCCGCTCGCCTCTCGCCTTGGCTCCCTTGTGGTCCGGCGGTGATGCCCCCCGCCCCCCGGGTGATGGTGCGTGCGCCAAGTGTGAGTAGGCAAGCCCGCACGGTGTGCCGAGCGATAGAGACATTAAACACAAGGTGGTGGAGCGTTGCAGAGTTCGTGGGCTGCACCCTGGCAGCGTCGCTCATACTGCTCTGCTGCTGCCCCTGCTGCTGCTGACACCCGCAACTTCAACTGCACCTTGGTGCTGCAAGTGCTGATGCGCCTGCAGGAGAGAGACTGAGACACACAGCGGGTGGAAGCAGGTCAACGCGGCAAGGAAAGTGAACAGAAACAACCGCACCTAGCTCCTGCTACAGCTGCTGCCGGCACCCACAACTTCAACTTGCTACTGCAACAAAGCTGCTTGTTTCACAGGTGCAACTTCAACTACGGTCTACGCATGCCGGGTGGGGAGTAACAGTGCTGGTGTGCCTGCAGGAGACTGAGAAACACGGTGAGTGGCAGCAGCTCAACGCAGCAAGGAGCGAAAACAGAAACGCGCGCACCTAGCTCCTGCTACAGCTGCTGCTGGCACACACAACTTCAACTGCAACTTACTACTTCAACAGCCTGCTGGTCAAACTTCAACTACAATCCCACACATGCCAGCGGGTGGGGGGTGACAGTACTGATGTGCCTGCAGGAGACTTTAGAAACACATTGTGAGTGGCAGCAGCTCAGTGCTGCGAGAAAAGAAGACAGAAACGCCCGCACCTACAGTAGCTCCTGCTACAGCTGCTGCGGCGCCCACAACTTCAACTGCAACTTGATACTTCAACAGAGCCTGCTTGTCAACTACGGTCCACGCATGCCGGGGGTGGGGGCGAGAAACACATGGGTGGCGGTAGCTCAGTGCTGCAAGGAAAGAAAACACTAACGCACGCACCTAGCAGGCGCCGCAAGCGCGTGCCTGGCAGTGCCACGGGCAGGCGCCAGCACGCAGCCCATGCACCGCGCCGCAAGGCAAACAACACACACACGCGTTAGCAACAAGTGTGAGGTAGGGACGTCAGGCGGCGATGTACCCTACGGCGGGCCGACCTGCCCACACAGACGACCCGCACGCCTCTCGACCTGGCTCCCACTGTGGTCCGGTGGTGGTGCCCCCCCCGGTGGTGGTATGTGCGGCACAAGATGCCAGCAGGCAAGCCCCCACGGTGCGCCAAGCGACAGAGAAGAGGTAAGTGAAAGAAACCTAAAAGGCTGCTAAGCCCAGATACTGCCGTGGCTGGGGCAAGCCGAAGCCTGTGGGGTGGTTTGCCCACCTGGTGAAAAGCACCAGACAGCCCCCACACCTACACGCGCCGGTCAGTGTCCTTGAGGGCTACCTAGGATGATTATAATTATAAGTGTTTGCATCCGCAAGCACCATGTTGTAGTGGTGCCCCGTGCAGCAGCAGCAGCCAGGACACCACGAGATGCGACCACAGCAAACCACGTCGATGAAGGTGCAGGCGAAGGCAGGTGTGTGTGTGTGGCCAGGGCAGAGATGCTCAGCCGTGGACCGGTCCTGGGGAACGGTCCCCCGAGGAACAGTCACGAACAATCAGCAAGCACAGTCCGAGAAGGGGGAACTGCAACAACGCACCAGCAGAGCACAAGGATCAAGTGCTATTGTGGGGGGGGGCGCTTCTTTCAGAGCTGTGCCAAGGCATGCAGTCACCTAAATATCGATCGCACCCAGGGGGACCTCGGGCCTACAGTGTGCCAGTGCCTTCGGTGAGACACTACTGCGCAGCTGCCGCCGGGAACATAAGCTCCACGCTTGCAACTCAACACACACGTCACAGTCACAGGCAGAACACCTTTTGCACGGGCGGAACGGGGGGAAGGGTTGCGGTCTGCTGCTGCTGCCGCGGCTGCTATCTACCGATCGGGGGTCCGGGGCTCCCAAGCTAATGATGCTACCAGATGGGCCTTCGTGCCTTCGTGTCGAGCCTCGGGTGTTGAAGTGGTACTCCAAACTTGTGCGCGCCCCGCACACGCCACAGCATGGCACGTGGCCGCTTAGGGGTGTAGCTGGTGTGGGGTGGTCGCCTCAGTATAATCGCTACAAGGGGAATCACTTGCGCGCGGTCTCTTGTCTCTGTCAGGCGCACACCACCTTCGCATGGCGGCGGCGCCGTGCGTTTGCGCGCTTGTGAGCGCCGCAAGTTGCGTTTTTTTGTGGGGAAGTGTTGTCTGACGCCTTTTTTCTCTCCCTCACACACACACATGCGCGCACCCTGTTCAGCAGCAGCAAGGTGCAGTTCCCGAGCGGAACCGCGGCGCCGCCACCGTGCTCAGCAGCACTTTGCGTGCTCAGCGGCACCTTGTGTGCTCAACAGCAGCGGCGTGCGCTTCCCGGACGGAACATCTGTCGCTCCGCCGCTCCTCAAACACCGTTCTCAGCAGCACCATGCTTTGTCAGCAGCAGCAGCGGTGCGCGCGTTCCCGGGCAGAACCGGCCTCACACGTGCGCGCCGTGCTCAGCAGCAGCCGGCGCGTTCGCAACGCTGCCGCCGCCGCCGCCGCCAGGCCTCGCGCGCCGCGCCTCCGCCACCGCCCTCACACCATGCTCAGCAGCACCTTGCGTGCTCAGCAGCAGCGGCGGAGTGCGGTTCACGGGCGGAAGCGGGGCCGCGCGCCTCACACCTGTGCGCCGTGCTCAGCAGCAGCCGGCGCGTTCGCAACGCTGCCGCCGCCGCTGCCGTCGCCAGGCCTCACACGCCGCGCCGCCGCCGCGGCC
>JAULBY010026173.1:0-17008 GCA_032358315.1 Ophiocytium majus | reverse complement strand
TGACGACGGCCGAGTTGGGGGGTGCCGACTGTGTGGCATAGGTGCAGGGTACCTTGCCGCAGGCCTGTGCACGCTCCTCACCCTTATCTCGGCGGCGGCAGTGCGTCATCTTACTTCGCGACAAACCCTGCGTGTGGAGCAAAGAACCCCCCCCTGGTGAGCACTCAATGAATTCATGGATGATCACGTTTTCATGTGTTCACAGCACGGACGCTCACACGTGATCACGTCCATGAATTCATGCAGTGCGTTGTTTGGGCCCGCGCCGCAGCCAGCCAGCTGCGTTGGACGGGGTGTGAGCTCGTGTGCTCAATATTACCAACGTGTCGCTGTCCGTTTCAGGCAGACCTCGCCTGCGTGTACTGCCGAGATGGTGTACTTGCCATGGCTTTCCCCCCCTTCTTTGGCATGTATTCACAGGGCACACAACAACAAACAGGGCAGCTAGCAGCACACACTGCGACAAGAATGTGTCCACACAAAGGAGCCAGTGTCCGCGCGAGTGCACGAGACACCAACAAAGTTCTTGGCAACAAGGTGCTCTTCATGAATGCGCATGCAACTGTGTTGTTTTGAGAGTCTCGACACATGTATGCACATGCATCATTGGAGTCCATGCCACAGCAGGCAACGCCCCGTGAAAAGTTGACATTCTCAATGATACACCACAGGCAACACCGGTACAGACAGCACCAAGCATTGTCATCAATTGGCAAGAAAAAGATCATCCACCAAAGTCAGTGAGAGCCGCACCTGTGCAGTTATTTATTCACACGATAACATGGGGTGGGGTGACACCGCATCACGCTCAATTCCCTGCATGCCTCTCCTAACTTATGGGCGCTGAACATTGCAAGGTGCCGCAACCAGCAAAGGGGCCGGCGTCAACTCATGTTATAGGCACAGCAGTGTGCCTCTGGCTGGGTAGGCTGCTTTTGTGTGTGTGACCGTTTGGCAGTGCGGTGCTGCTGTAGGTGTGCACATGGCGGCGGGGCGCCGCCACACTGCCAAGGTGCCTGCCTGCCCGTGCAGCGGGCAGCACCATTTGGGGCCACAAGTTGAAGCCGACACTTCAACACGAACCGTCTCAGCCACGAAGAGGTCATGAGGCGCTGCTGCTGCGCATTTTGTGACTGGTGCGCCCTGGCATGATGTGGGCAACCCAGCCAGCACTGGGGGGGGGGGGGGGACGTGCACCAGCCAACGGGTGGCGTGGCGCTGCTGCTGCTGGGCCACAGCTGCTGCTGCTGGCCGCAGCTGTGTGCCCACGCCAGCAGTGCAAGTGCGCTCCAGGTGGCGGCGTTGAATGTGTGTGGCCAGTCTGCGGCTCAGTATTAGCAACTCTAGGTCACTTGGCCACTGACTCACCGCTGCCGCAGCAGCGGCCTGAACAGCTGTTGCTTTCAGAGTCATGGTGTTGGAACTGTGTGCCGGGCTACGCACTGATCGCACTGGCAGCCGCCACCAACAGATGCAGCGCCACCATAATGCCACATGGCCCTAGGTGCTGTGTGGCAGCGCCGCTGTCCGGCTGCTGCCAGGCACTGTCAGGCACTGGTACTCAAACCTTGTTCACCGCAAAGCATCAGCAGCAACCGCGATGGTCCGCTGGTCAGCTGCACTGGGAAAACGGGACAGACGCCCGGTTGGGACAGCAACTTCACAGTTGAAGTTCTTAGCCCCCTGCCAGTCGTGCGCCTTTGCCGAGTAAAGCGAGCTGACAAGCTCCATCCGCTGCCGGCAGCGTTTGCGCAGCTGCCGCTCCCGCCATCAGCGTTAAGCGCATGCTGACCACAGCAGCCCATTCTCCCTTGCAAACGCCAGGACCTCCTTGTTTCCGCTTGTTATCACCGCTCTGATTTCCACATAAGAAGCAGCAAAAAGAAAAAAAAACATGGGCAGTTCTGTGGTGAGGGTGCTGGTGCAAGTGAGCTGCACTTGCTGTGCTAGTACTGCTGAAAACAAACCAAGAGTGGGCAAAATGTGCACATCTGATTTGATGTTCTGACATGCAAACACGTGTACCAACCACCAGCAGCAATGCTTCACCCCGTACGCGTGCGCTGTGACAGTTGGCGTTGTTGGAAAGTTGTACATACCCCTGCTGGCCTGCCACTAGTGTGGCCAAAGCAAGTTCAAATACAGTGCTACCGAATACAAAACAATGGCAGAGCACACACATTCGCGCTGCTGGGTGCGATGCCGAATTTCCGTGAAATTGTCGTGCTTGACCCCTGCTGCTGCTTCTGGAAACGAGGCGACTGCACGCCTTTGACGACGCGACCATCAACCCAGCGCTACCCCAGCACGGTTGTTCACTTCAATCCCCTCGTGCAGGCTATTACTGGCTGACGCTCGGGCCGACAGCAAGCCCGGAGGCACCGCTATTCTGTGCAGCAGCAGCATGCGCACACAAATGAGAAAGGGTGGCCTGCTGCACGGCACAGCGTAGCTTGAGCTGGGCGCTCACCTGCAGAAGGGCCAGTTCTCCTTGGCGTGTGGGCTCTCCTCCTTGCTCATCTTCTCCTGCAGCCCGAACGTGCACGCCAGCCTCAGCCGCGGCAGCGACTGCACGACGGAGCTGAAGCACGTCCGCGTACCGCCCGGGCTCCCCCCTCCTTGCAGCTGAGTTGTTCGGTACGCATCTCGCCATGTTCTGCACACCCCCGCCACGAACAGGCCCTCCCCCTCCCCCAGCATCGCCAGAACCAGGTGCAGGACCAGCTCGACTTCTAGGGGGCTGCGGTGCTGCTGTGGCGGCGGCGGGTGCAACACCTGAGCAGCGGCAGTATCGCTGCTGCCAGTATTGCATCTTGAAGTCCGCTCGACTTGACCGCTGCTGCTGCTGAAGGGCGGCAAGGCCTGGCGGCCGCCGTTTGCGCCCCGTGCTTCCATGCTGCTGTTATATCACAGCGTGGTGTCGGTGCTGTGCCGCGTGCGTCTGTGCGTCTGTGCGTGTGCGTGTTCGGAGTTGTGTGTCAGCTCGATGCGCGCTCCTGTGCTCAGCACGAGTCCCCCCCAGTGCGTCACTACAGCGTTGGAACGGCGTTGTCGGACTGGTCATAACTCACAGCACGACACCGTGCTGGCGAGTGCCTGGTGCGGCTGCGGGAGTCTGCCCACCTGCGAAACTACTAGCAGGGGATGCAGTGGCGCTGGGTGTTGTAAGTGCCACAGACCAGGTGAGAGTGCTGGCATTGAAATTGTCGTGTAGCTGCTGCTGCTGCCGAGCGCTCTGTGTTTGTGGCAAGGAGGGAAAGGCGCGTGCTTGGATCTATATTTTCCACCGTCCGCTGCTGTGCCATGCGAGGCGGCCATACTGCTAGTAGGTTAACCGCTGCCTGTGCACCAGCGCAAGCTACCACCTGTCGTATCGCAGTATCTGATTCGGACACTGGTGCAACCAAGCAGCTTCTTGTGTCGACGTCGCACACCAAGCAGCCGCACACGCGAGTGCTGAATAGCAGCGGACAAATGCAGCTGTCGCTGCTGGCACTTGCTTTGCTGTTGCCCACTCGCGCTGCAGTCGCTGCCTTACCAGTAAGGATCGTTTGCTGCTGGGAGCATTCTGCTGCAGCCACCAGCGTCGTGTCGTTGACTGCACAGTTCACAGTGTAGCAGTTCAAAGGCCGAAGGTTCTCGGTTCATTGCACCCGTTGTAGTGCCAAAACAGCCAGCCCCAGATGCTGGCATCACTACAACACTGGTGCAGCAGATCCCATGGCTGCTGCTGCTGGTGGTGAAACTGCCCCAGTTGAGTGCAGGTTTGCTTGTGCATGTCGCCACAGCAACAGCTACACACGACAGTGAACTCCAGTGAACTCCACACAGATTCGCTGCAGCATCAACAAAACAAGCGGCAACACCATGCCCATGTATGTAGATATATTCACACATATACACAAATATATTTGTATATGTATTTGCACATGTATGCATGTACAAGTTCAACCCTTTCAGTTAGGTAACGCCTATCGTCTGCCAGAGGCATGGCACAGGCAGGCACAGCTCTGCGGTCAGTCATAGCTCTGCGGTCAGTGCACTTATCGGCGTGTCACACAACACATCCACCACACTCAACCACCACACTCAACCTGACACTTGACCCGCTACTGCACCCCGTTGTCACCCACCAGGAGCACACATCACACGCGCATCGCTCCACCAGAGCAGCATCAGTCCCGCCCCACGTGCGGTGCCAGGCGCAACTGGCAGTGCTCAGCAGAAGTGAGGCGGCGCGCAGTGCTCAGCAGCAGCCCGGAGCGCCGAGTAGGCGGGCGGCCGCAGTGCTCAGCAGCCGGTGGGCGCAATGGTGGACGTGTTGAACGAGGTGATCATACCCCTGGTGGGTCTGATCACGGCCACGGTGCTGTTTGCGTCACCGGCGCGGGCCATGCTGGTGGTGGATCGCACGCGCACTGTGGGCCCGCTCAACATTTTCCCGATGGCCATGATTGGGCCCAACTGGTGAGTGCTCAGCAGCACAAGCCCTGTGTGGTGTGCTCAACAGCAGTGGTGCTGGTTGTGGCGTGCTCAGCAGCAGTGCTGGTTGTGGCTGGCGCTCGGCAGTGCTCAGCAGCGGTGGTGCTGGTGCGTTTGTGGTTGAGCCGAAGGGCTGTGAAGGCAGGCTGCGCAGCTGCATAACCGGTGGCTAGAGTGTTATGAATGGCGCTCAGCAGCAGCAGTGGTTATGGTGGCACGGGACAAAAGTACTGGCCATAAAGTTGAAGTACAACTTGAAGTATACTCGTTTGGTACCAGATAGTTGGCGCAGCACCCCAAGCGTGCCATGGCCATGTATGCCTTTACTTCAAAAGTAAATGTTTGTGACAGATGACTTGGCAGAAGGAAGCGGTGGAACGTGCACAGCAGCAGGAGAACGCCTGTCTGGGGGGCATGTGCAGCCAAGCGTTTGCAGTGTACGGTGCAGCACAAAGTATCAATGACCACAGCCTCAACATAAATGTATAAACATACGTCGAAGTAGACACTGTACATGTATGTGTTCATGTACATGTACTTGTTGACTGCATCCACGTAATGGTATACGCATGTGTGGCTAGGTGTGGCCCTAAGAGAGGGAGGGGATCCACATGTACAAGAGGTGCTTTACTACCATGACTTGCTAACTACTCGCATGAATGCCCACCAGCAGCGGTGCTGGTGGCGCTCACACCTTCACGAGCAGCAACACAACAACCGTTATGGTAATAGCCGGCACCTGCACGACCAGCAGCAGCTCAGGAGGCGGTGGTCCCAGCCACAAGCTCAGCGTAGCACAGCAAGGTTTCGCAGCGGCACCAACGGTGTACTGTGTGCTCATGTACTGCTGAGGCGCCTGCAGTAGTAGGCATTGTTAGTGAAACCCAAGTGGCTAGTCACGCTGCTGGTGCACCATGCTGCGTTAATGTGTACTTTGCATAATCCCACGGCAGCCGCGTGGGACAATGTCGTGTGCGCACGGCATGCACTGTGTCGTGTCACACAACGAAGGCACCCTCTCGTAGTAGTCTGCCAGTGCTGCATAACAGTAGTGCAAGGCGTGGCAGCTCGTTTGCACAAGCCATGCACAGCAACATAACCTAATACCGCTGCCGCTGCGACCACACCACGCGCCCCCCTGCAAGCCGAGGTGGCGACACCATGTGTGCAGCACCTTTGCCCCCTTCCCACATCATAGCACCACCTGAGGATCTGTGTGCTATGTACCAGCTCAGGGCTTTGGAAACAGAGCCTCCGAGGGCTCCGAACTCCACCCAAAGGTACCACCACCCTGACTCTGCACCCCTCCCCCCCCCTGTCGTCTGCGCTGCTGCCTGCACCGTTTCTCAGCCTGGCATGGATGTTCTACGGGATCATGACGGATAATCTGTGGCTGTGGTGGTCCAACCTTCCTAGCTTTCTGCTGGGGCTGTGGTACATGTCCATTGCTCTGCGGGCAACAGACCTCAGCCAGAGGCACTACAGGATGATCCAGGCAATCATGGGGGGGGGGCTGGGGCTAGACAGCCTGGGGCTCATGGGCATCATTGCCCTGGATGACAAGGCTGTCAGGGACAATGTCATGGGGGCCATCTGCATTGCCGTGCTGGTGAGTCTGTACTTCAAGTTGAAGTTGAAGTTTGTATTTCGATGAGGGCATGTGCGCACCGCGTATGCAAACTACAGTTTAAGTAGAGCTCTCGCGTGCATGGAGATCGACACCACCCTTACAACGCCGAGTGACCGAGAATGGGTGCGAGTTGAAGTTCGTATTTTACTCAAACGGACAGGGCATGTGTGCACCAGCTACACTACGGCAGCTATGGCGACGGGGTTGGCTCCGCGGCCTGCCCTGCGGCGGCCGGCGGGCTAGCGTTTGGCGGGCCCAACAGTCGCATTTGAAGATAGTGCAGGTGGGGTCAGGATGAAGCAGAAGTTGAAGTGGCTACATGTGTGTTGCCATGATGCAGATGGTGAGTGTGCAGGTTCGCTGTGTGCAGCAGCTGGCCGGTTTACGTATGCAGCACTCTGGAGTATTTACTAGCTGCTGCTGCTGCAGCGACGCGCCGTGCTAGTGTGCGCAGCACGTGCAGGGGGGTCAGCGGCAGGCGCTCAGCAGCAGCAGCAGCAAGAGCTGCACTCATGAGCATTTTGAAAGTTGAAGTCTTGCCTACTCCCGAGTATATATACGAAGTATGTATAGAAGTGGCTGCTGCTGGCAGTGCTCAGCACTGCTGCTGCTGCCGCCGCTCAGAAGCGCTGCTGCTGCAGCGTGGCTGGCATGGCGACTGATGTGCAACTAGCTGTGCCAGCGGCTGCTGCGGCCACTACTCTGCTCAGGACTATTCTGGCCCGGTTTCCAATCAGGTTTCTAGGTTCCCACATGGAACCCTGACCCGGCCATACACGGCCGTGGCGGCTAAGCACGGCTGCCGCTGCTGAGCACTGCTTGCACCTCCCCCCCGCTGCTGCCGCTGCTGCTGCTGGTGCTGCCGCCACCACCGCTGCTGCTGTTTGCTGCTGCTGCTGCTGAGCACACAGGTGGTGTTTTACACCTCTCCGCTGAGCACTCTAGTGCAGGTGCTGCGCACACGAGACTCCTCTCCGTTTCTCCTACCCTTGGCTATCACCACCGCGCTCAACGGCGCTGCATGGTCAGCTTTTGGCTTTTACCTGGGGGTGAGCAAACCTTAATTTTGCTGGTACTTCAACTTCAAGTCTGCACAGTACTTCAATTATTTTTTTTAAAAGTTGGGGGGTCTGGAGCACTTTGCGCACCTGTTTGATGCTACACTATGGAAGTGGAAGTACCTGCCTACACGGCACTGTAGTGCGGCTGTAGAGCTGTTCGCGTGACTGCATTGCAGTTGACAAAGTAAGTGCGGACACCCACAAGTGCAAGCCTTTCTGCTGCAGTCATTGCCACGATCACAGGCACCCACACCCAACCCCCAACCTGCAATAACGCAGCGCAGCATCAACATGTCCTGCCACCCCACAACTGCCTCTCCCCCCCCCCCCCCCCTACCCCACCCCCCTGCCCTCTTCCACAGGACGCCTTCCTCTATGGCCCCAATATCCTAGGAGCAGTCAATGGCGTGGTGCAGATCGTCTGCTGCCTGCTCTTCCCACGCACGGCTGTCCAGCGCCGGCGCGATGCAGCCACCGCGCGCGCCCTCGACGCCGCAGAACACACCTTTGATGCCGAAAAGGCACACCGAAAAGCGGCGATTCGCGCCAAGGGGTTTGGCTGCGATGGGGGGTTCGCGCCTGCGGCCATGGTGTGCGAGGCGACCATGGTCGCGAGTGACGCGTCGTCGCCATCGGTGGGGGGGGGTCTTAGCGCGAGCAGCAGCTCTCCGCAACTGGCCGGGGAAGTTGAAGTTGAAGTTGGAGCTCAGCAGGGGGGCACCTCGGCTGCGGCGGTGACGCAGGTGGCGTTGCAGGAGGGCGCAGTGGCAGTTTCGCCCGTGTAACCGGGGGGAGGTGCTGAGCACTGCTGCTGAGCAGTGCTGCTGAGCATGGCTGAGCAGTGCTGCTGAGCAGTGCTGCTGAGCAGTGCTGCTGAGCACGGCTGTTGAGCAATGCTGCTGAGCAGTGCTGCTGAGCATGGCTGCTGAGCAGTGCTGCTGAGCAGTGCTGCACATGCTGGAGCAGCGGCAGCAGCAGGACCTGGTTCAGTGGTATCACAGCAGCAGGGCCAACAATCTTTGCCACAGCCTGAGCTTGTGCGGCTGACGTCCCGAGTCAGGGGCAGGAGCAGAAGCTGCAGCTGGCTTTGGCACGATGCTGCAGCTGCACCCAGCGGTACACTTGTTTGGTGGCCATGGCAAGTGCAGGCCAACCTCCTGGCTTGTGGCACTTGCGATTTAGGTACATGTTTGCACGACGAAGGCTGCCAGCAATGATGAAGGCTGCCACCAGTGGCAGTCTGGGGCTGGGGTACAGGAGCTGACGCTGCGCCTAGCGCATGCGGGGCGGTTTTGTAGGTCGTTTCATGTCGAAATGTGTGCAGCAGTTGGCACCAGCACTGTCTGCGGTGCAGAGTTGTCACTCTGGGTTAGGCCGTTTGCTACCTTTCTACTGGGAGCATGTCGATTTTACTTGCCTCGTCTGCCACTGCGGGCAGTGCAGCAGCAGTGCTCAGCAGCAGCAGACACCAGCAGCCACATCCTGCCTTCACTTTCTATGTAGCAGTGAACTACCTTGGTCCCCTGTTGCTCCATATTGCTGGTGTGCGGTGGTGCGGCAGCAAAGCATTACTTGCTTGCACCAGCCATGTGCACCCAGTGATGCCCACACATGACCCTGCTTCTGGTTCAGAGACTGGTCTTCAAGGCTGGGGCCCGGTCCTAGCATGGGTCCAGTGTGCACCTGCTGAGCAGTCACTGTGGATACCTGCTCATCAGCAGCCATGCCAGCAGCCCATGTGCGCCTGGCTAGCACAACACACCTTCCCTGGAAGAGATGCACATAAAATGTGTAACGCCAGCCGTCTGCCGAGTCATTTCTTGTCTGCTGCAGGCAGTGTCATGTACTTGGGCATCTTCAACTTGGAGGTGTGTACTTTTATTAAACCCCGCTTGGGGCGCGGACAGCCCTGAGGTGTGTACATATGCAGTGACTACATTGGGCTGGTGCCAGTGACTCACGTCTCCTTTTGCGCCACTGTGTGTCAGCGGTGATGTCAACTGTGTGGCGCCTGCAAATCATGTTGCTCTGGCAGTTCTGTCTACCACCGCACGTGACTTGCACATACAGGCAAAGCGCCCCATCACAGTGCTACTAGTGTGCTGGCCGAGGGCATGACTTTCCAAGGCCTGTCAACAGAACGTCTCAGAAGATTCCCTCACGCCGCCTACTTCTTCTTCCTCAGCTTGGAACACCTCAGCACATCGCTTCAATATTATGGCAGCCTGCCACTGTGGCGCTGTCAGTGTACATGTGCCAACTTCAAGTCAATGCATGTGCCAACTTCAAGTCAAGTTGCTTGAAGGTTATGTTGTCATACACTGGAAGTACTTTTTCTCATGTCTCCGAAGTGACACACGGTGTACCCCTGATGTACTACTGGTAGTAATTCAGGAGGTAAGTAGCCTAGCATATGCATACACTTGACGTATACTACACCCTTGTTTTAAGTCCGCTTAGGCCGCGGAAAGCCCCGTGCACAAAGCGCAAGCATGACTGGAAAAAGCATACAGTATACAAGCTCAAAAAGTAGTACACCTACTTCGAAGTATACTGGGCGGTGACGCAGCATGCTGGTTGTGTTTCATTTTCAAAGCTACATCAGGTAGGGACTCCAGGCGGCGGTATATCTACGTATGCATACACACCGTTTGCAGTGGAAGCTGGACAAAACGTGGGTGCCTGCATGATCAAACTAGTGTGTCGCATTGGCACATGATGATTGTGGCCAGTCATAGTAACACATTGCCAACAGTAACCTAGCCTTACAACCACAACATATTCAACATCTACTCTCCTGGGGTTGGTACCTTTTCAGACAGCCAGTGGTAAAAGAAACTGGTGCCTGGAGGTGTTGAGATCATACCTTGCTCCACTGTACCCGAGACATCATCAAGACTTGCAGCTCTGCGACTAGTTTGGTATTCATGACGAGGCAGACTGAGTGATGGGTGGCATGCGGACATGTGTGTGGCACGGCCGCGGGTGCAGCCATGCCAAAACTCACTTTGTCATCTGGGCCAGGGGAATGATCATGACTGCCTGCAACAGCAGAGTCTACCACCGCATGGCCATGCTTGCCCTGTGGTGCATCCATTAATTCCGTTCTGTTCGGCCACTGTGTGAGAGAAAGCGCTCCATGCCTTCAGTAGCCTCTTCTGGTTGTGAGCCTGCGCGCAGCAAGCAAAGCAACATCACTGCTTTGGGAGCCAGTAACATGGATACTTCAGGTGTGCCGCTTGGCGCGGGTGCTTTATGGTGCAACCGACAGTGTGACATGCACCCACTAGCGGCACCACCACGCACCACAGGATATGCACACACAAAGTGATCCATGCCTGCAGTCGCCTCTTTTGGTTGTGAGCCTGCGCACAGCAAGCAAAGCACCACCATGGCGTTGTGGACTGGTAACATAGACAGTCCAGGTGTGCTGCCTGGCGCGGGTGCACTGCGGTGCAAATGACAGGGTGACATGCACCCCTCAGCTGCACCACCATGCACCACAGGGAATAGCAGTAGCATTAGCAGCAGCAGCAGGATTGCAACAGGCGGCTCTGCATCAATGGTAGCGGGTCCTGCTACGTAGCATACAGTGCTTGTGCTCACCTCACGCGACGTGGTGTTGCTTGTCATTGAAGGCGTGTGTTGTCAGCCTCAGCACTGAAGCTTGGACACGACCTCAGTCGTCGTTGATGAAGGGACAACTGATCGCCTGGTGCACAACCAGATGCGATATCGTACATCAAGGAACGGTACGAGCAATACCAGCAGCGATGCTGGTGCAGCACCTCCGCCTATTACTACGTGTACGCGTTCGCTACTGGCAGCAGGGCGGCGCGCACCTCGCCATCATGATGCATCCTAACCTGTGGTTTCTGGCAGCATCAGCGCCGCCCACACCTGCTGCAACGCCGCCCAGTGCCAGCGTCATGAGGGCTTGCTCACCGTCACGACCACCCGCACCGCCTACGACAGCTGCGTGGACAGGTGCCGGCGCCCTGCTGCTTGTTTGCGGCTTGTGTGACTGATGCCCGATGTTGCTGTTCGCCTTCGAGCTCGAATCGAGCTTTTAAAATTTTGGCGGGCTTTTGGCGGGCTTCACGTTCAAACGCAGAGGCGTCTCTGCAGAGATCGATCTGGTGCTCGTCTAGATATACAACAGCTCTGCCCTGCAGACAGTATCGACGGCGGCTTCGACGCGCTGGCGGGCAGATAGCCAGCAGCAGCTGTTCCACCGCCGCCATCACCACAGCAGCACCACAGCGGCGGCGGCGTTGGCACCATCAGCAGTGACTCCCCTATTCCCACACCAACCCACATCAGGAAATGAGCACAGACGACAGCGACAGCGACAGCCAAACATGGGTGGTTGAGGCAGATGATGACGACGCCGAGAGCCATGGTTGGCCGCCCTGTGATGAGGCCGAATACTGCAGACATGGCGCAGACGAGTGCCGAGGTGGGGACCTGTCGTACGTTGGTCCGGCTGTCAACCTGGTGCAGTCACAGGTGAGATGAGATGATGCCCAACACAAGAAAAACGCAGGCGTGCCAAGTCCTTGTTCTTGATCGCCTGTGCTGCCACTGCTAGCAGTGTAAGCTGCCACCAGCGCGGTATCAGCGCACACCATCCTGGGGGCAGCACCAGCACACGGCAGGTGTCAGCAGGCAGGGGGGGGCCCACTTCAGCCTCTGCCATTCTCACTTTACCACTTGTGCGAACTGTGGCCCCGGGGGGTCGCAAGGTGGCACTCC
This sequence comes from Ophiocytium majus, assembly GCA_032358315.1. Classification (NCBI taxonomy): domain Eukaryota; class Xanthophyceae; order Mischococcales; family Ophiocytiaceae; genus Ophiocytium; species Ophiocytium majus. The sequence goes on along the minus strand of JAULBY010026173.1, from coordinate 5,080 downwards.
CCATTGTTGTTGGGGGGGTGGTCAGTCCTGCACCTGACCCGTGCTAGCGTGGTCAGTCCTGCACCTGACCCGTGCTAGCCATCCCTAACCACCGCCCCGCTCGCCTGCCCGATTGCACGGGGGGCACTTGCACTTCATAGCAGTAGTACACCAAACTCCCCACCTTCAACTCAACTAACTTTAAGTCTTCACCATGTTTGAAACCTGGCGTGCCCAAAACGCCGCAACGCGCCCCTCTCCCTCCCGATCCCACCGCGCCACCAGCACTCGTTCAGTGACGTGAAAGAGGTGGCTCGCTTCAAGCTCACGCTCGACGGCTTGGCGGCAGCGCGCGAGGCCGCCCGCGCCCTGGCCCTGCCTCAATTCCGCTCCGCCGCCACCAACATCCGTGCCAAGCGCTATGCTGCCTCGTCCGCGGTCAGCAGCTGGCTGTGCAAGGATCTGAACACGTCAAAACGCTTGGCGCTGCTCGCGCTGGCGCTGGATTTCACGGCCAGGTATGGGGTGGAGGCACTGGCGGCTGCGGTGGCCGCCGTGCCGCCACCGAAGGAGCAGCAGCGGAAGCAGAAGCAGCAGCAGCAGCAGCAGGAGGAGCAGCCGGAGGAGAAGCAGGTGCGCAGGGCTGTGGCAGAGCATGCTTCAACAAGCATGTAAGCATGTGCACATGAGCGGGCCAAGTGAAAAAGGTTTTTGGTTTTGTAATTATTGGGACCATCCACTGGGTACTGGGGGCTTTCAGTTCTTTTTCAGCATGTCTCAAATACCACAACGTAGTACTTCAAAGTATACTACTTCTAAGTATACAGGAGTACATCAACTGTATGTACAGTATAATATACTACAAAGTACTTCGAAGCATAGTGTACCGGAGTCCACGCTGCAGCTCATACATAACTTCAAGTGTCAAACTTCAACTGCTAAGTGGACTTGAAGCCCATCTACCGGAGCTCTGGGGTCGCATCAGCTGTGGATCAGTATTTTTTGTTGGACTCTGGGGGGGAAGGGCAGGCAAGCTGTGTGCAGACCCCCACAGAGGCGGCGAAACGACATGTACAGACAATGGCGGCGCGTGCGCTGGTGAGAGGTGCTGGAGTGGCGGCCTGTATACGCACTTGGACTGGCCACTAGCAGCATGGGCCCATTAGGGAGTGTGAGAGGCTATGGCTTGACACCGAGCAGTGCAGGGCCTAACCTGCGACTTCTTTTGGCTATACCGTAATTCAGTCAAAATACTTTTTGGGCTCGCAGTCACCCGCGGAACAGGATGGTATCAATGGGACAAAGGGTGTAAGGTATGTCAGTACACGTGCAGCAGCGGCAGCTACGGGGGGCACTGGGATACTTCATGTGCAAATCTTTACGAGCCATGATATGACGTGCCTCCCAAGTACCATAAAAAATGTGATGTGCGCCTCATGGTATAAGAGCAACGTATGCACCGACACGTGAACACATGTGGCCTACGTATGCGCGCGAATACGTGGCGACTTTGCACCCGTCCGACCAACTCCCAACGCGTCATTGCTTCCTGACAATGTTTGTTGGCAGAAACATGGGACCGTCGCACCACCACAGGCACGTCGATTCAGCAACACATGAACACATGTGGCTTACGCATGAGCATGATACCTGACACCTTTGCACCCATCTTCCCAACTCCCAACAACACGACGCTCCCTGACAATTTCCCCTGGCCAAAACATGAGGCTTCGGCCTGGCATTTTGCCCCAGCCACGGCAGCATCTGGGCTTAGCAGCCTTCTAGGTTTCTTTCACATAAAACTATCGCCAAAACATGAAACTGTTGCACCTCCACAGGCGCGCCGGCTGCGAGAGAGCCTGCAAAAGGCCGCGGCCGCCGACCTCCAGTCTATGAGCTCCACGTTGGAGTATCTGGTATGTGGCGCGTGCGAGTGTGTGGAGGAAGCTGCCAAGAAACTTGCCAATCCCTACCCGCCCACGACGACAAAGCGTCGGAACATGCCAGGCTCTGATGAGGAGGAGAAGTTCGTGAGGCTTAAGGAGCAAGGGACGGAGCACTACCACAAAGGTGAGGGTGAATGCGTTGAGGTGTGTTGCTGAAGTACATTGTTGAAGTTTGCTGTTGAAGTATGTTGTGGGCGCTGATGAGGAAGACACGTTTGTGAGGCTTGAGGAGCAAGGACGGAGGAGCAGTACCGCCAAGGTGGGGAGCTGTGCACTGTACCAGTGCTTCTTGAAGTATGTTGTTGAAGTACATTATTGAAGTATGTTGTTGTCACATGCCGCTAAGAAGTTTGTGAGGCTCAAGGAGCGCGGGACGGAGCAGTACCACCATGGTGGCGGGTGGTGCTGTGCCGTTTGTTGAAGCATGTTGTCGAAGTATTTTTTAAGTATGACTTTGTAGTATGTTGCTGAGGTACATTGTTTGTTTTGTGTCTCGTGTGCCACTGTGTGCGCACGCACGGCGTTGCAGCCGTTGGGTGTGATGCCAGCTGCGCCGCGAAGGTGGCTGCCGTACCTCTGTCCAAGTTTGTACTTCAAGACGCTTTTTGTGTTGAAGTATGTTGTTCAAGTTTGTACCGCACCACGAAGTGCGGTGTTGTGCGTTCATGGTGCTGCACTGTCTGAATCAGACCCAGGCTGAGTGAGACGCGCCAGCGCGTCACACAAGGCGGTCAACAAACACCAAATAAGGCATTATATGTGTCAAGACTTTTGAGCCGACAACACTGTGTAGCACAGCTCTGTGGGTTTGGTGCGTATGCACTTCGTGCAAGCAGCCCTGTGTGCAACTCTCTGCCCAGCTACTGTGACATTGGTGGCCGCTGTTAGATGCGGCAATTTTTCTAAAGACTTATGCTTTTGGTCAGAATGCCTGTGGTGCGCCGATCTCGCTGCACAGTGAGCAAGCGAGTGTGAGTATCAAGTCAAAGTCGATGATTTGCAAAACTTCAACAGTCATATGTTAAAAGGTTGTGCTCTTGGAGCGTGTGGCGGTGATCCCCAGTGTACACCAGTCATGCTCAGCTGCTGACAGTGCCTGCCACAAGCAGGCGACCCGTGCGCACCCATACATGCTCAGTACTTTCCTTGGTTTAGAGCTAGTGTATTAGTTCAGAGACACAACATCATATGTTCACCGGTGCTTGAAGTTTCGGCCAGCTTTTGAAGTTTGTGTATTAGTCAAAGAGACATGTGCGCACCAAAGGTCACACACAGACGCAACTCAACAACATGTTGACGCACCGAAGTTCACACACAGACGCAACTCAACAACATGTTGACTCGTAGACACAAGGGGCAGCTCTCACATGACACATTTGACTGGCGGCTGCGACGCATGGAGCTGGGCTGCTTTCACAAACTTGCACAGGGCAGACATAGTGCATGCGATGCCAAGGCTTCACGCCCACAACTCCAGCAATCAACAACAAATGCAAGTCACTGGCCGATGTTTCATGATTAGGGTTGCCGGAATCGTAACTTCCCCCCCAAAATTACTCCGTAATTGGTAGCGTAATTTCGCCGTAAACTTATAACACTTGCAACATCGTCCATAATGTTTTATGCTCAGCACGGTAGGGCCATTACAAATGTCAAGGCGTGGTAGGCTGCTGCAGGTCGCAGCGGGTATGATGGAATTACCGTTGGCCGTAAAGTCCCAAAATTACGATTCCGGCTATTCATGATGAATTCCGGCTACTCATGAATCCCTATTCATGATGGACTTGGCCCAAGCCCAAAAAAGCACGCACCAACACACTTGCGCATGGCTGAGACCGCAAAACTTGCAACCATATCCGGCAGTAATGCACAGGTGGTTTGGTTCGTTCATGCAACTTCGTGTTCTTGTACGCACGCGTGCACTGATACCACACATGCCCCCCGCCCCTCCGCACATGCACCCTCGCCAACGCCACAGGCGACCTGCCGAACGCCCTGCACTCCTGGAACCGCGCCCTAGTCGTCCTTCACAACCTCATCTCTGCAGAGGAGGACTGCCCTGGCGGCCTACTAGTGGAGGCCGCCAAGCTGCACAGCAACGTCTCTCTGGTGCACCTCAAGTGCGGTCGGCCGAGCGAGGCGGCGGAGGCGGCGGGGCTCGCGGCATCTGCGACGCCGTGGTGGCCCAAGGCGCATGCACGGCTGGCGGCGGCGGCGGCGGCGATGGGGGAGCACGATGGGGCGAGCCGCGCGTATGCAAAGGCGGCGGAGCTGGCTAGGGACGCAGGCAAGCGGGCTGTGTTTATGCTGCGCCATGCCATGTATGCAAGTGTACATGCCAGTTAGCCACCTGGCGGGCTTGAAGTTGCAGTGGGTGCGCCCAAGGCCAACTTCAACTCTGCAAGCACGTGAAGACTCGTGCGCTCCCATACCATGCACGCAAGTGTGCTTGCCAGTTACCCGTCCTGTGTCAGATCAGCTCCCTCCCTTTCCCAGCTGTATTTGGAAAGTGCCCCCTAGTACCAACTTCAACTTTGCTGGCGGCTAGGAGGAGCACGGGAAGGCCACAGCCGCTCACAGATCTATGTCCTTGCCATAAGGGACCCTGGCAACATCCGCACACTACTATACCACATGCAAGTACTTTCCAGGCGGTACATGGCACCGCGCGTGTGGGCACACGCACACTGGCGCTGCGCGGCGCCATCTGCTGCAGCAACAAAAGGTGCCCAAAGGCAGGCCCTGCGTATACCATTTCACTGACTTGCTCATGGCACACATACAAGTCTTCTCACGAGACACAAAAACGCCACAGGGTGCGGTGCGCCCGACCGCCACGCACATGCCGCTGGCAACCTTGCTACGCCACGCCACCTTTACTTTGGTGCTGTGCCTGCATCCCCAGCGCCATGCTGCTAGCAACCCCGCCTACGGTACCGCGCAGCACACAGTTTCGCCGGTCATTGCTGGGGGGGTGTTTGAGCTGGCGCCGCGCCTGTGGCTAGCCCCTGAGTCCAGTTCCAAAGCACTTCTAAGAAGAACTCCCAGCCCGGCTCAAAAATGCTACCACTTTCAAAGTACTACCATTAGTTCCACAAGTATTTTCCCTATTGCACATAGCAGACAGAAAAGTTTTGCAAATCATTATTCTGGTG
>JAULBY010026162.1:0-17013 GCA_032358315.1 Ophiocytium majus | reverse complement strand
CCCCCCCCCCCGCCCCCCCTCCCCGCTCCCCCCCCCCCGCCCTCCACCATGCAGGTGACGTTGTCAAAGCCCGCATGCAGCTTGCGGCGCGCACAGCCGGACCTGCGCCAGGAGTGTTGGCGGTGGCGCGGTCAATAGTCAAGGTGGAGGGGGCACGGGGCCTGTATGCAGGGCTTGGCGCCGGGCTGCTGCGCCAAGCCACGTACACCACGCTGCGGCTGGGGCTGTGAGTGTTGCTCAGCAGTGCGCCGTGCATGCCTGGGGGGGTTGGTGCGGGGGGGGCATGGCGTCAGCGGCGGCCAGTGCTGGTGTTGTGCTTCACATGTCGTCACACTGTTGTGTTGGCTGGCGCGTGTGTGTGCCAGCTCGCCGCGCTGCTGCCCGCACGCATTCAACCGCTGCCACTTGCATCTGTGCCAGCCTCCATTTGCACAACCGCGCTCCTCAACGCCTCCTGGCAGGCCGCCTGCGCGCGCCCACCCTCCCGCTGAGCACAAAGCCTTAAGACCCCCCCCTGCCGTTGCCGCTTCCGCCACGCCATCTCACACAGGTACGACATTGGCAAGCGCGCGGCGGAGGCGCTGGTGGCGCGGCTGGACGCTGCCAGCAGCAAGCGCCGTGGCGAGAGTGCCGGCGGCGCCACCACCAGCAGGCGCGCCGGCGGCGGGGCGGCAATGAGGATCGTGGTCGGCGCGCTCAGCGGCGCCGTGGCGTCGTTCTTGTCCAACCCCGTGGAGGTGTGCCTGGTGCGGATGCAGGCGGACGGTGAGTGACCGCCGCCGCCGCGCGCACACCAGCAAAAAACAGCGCCGCTGTGAGAGTGCGCTGTTGGGGATGCGCACGCTGCAGGCGGTGGGCGCGGGCGCTGCTGGCGCTGCGGCTGGTGTGCCTGTCGCTCTCTGCCATGTGCAGCACTGGGCGCGGTTGTGTTGGGGGGTAGACACGCTTTGTTGGCCACTGCCCCCCTGCAGCCACTTTCCGCGTGCTGTCTGGGTTTTGCAGCACAGCGGCCTTGCATGGGTGGCAGTCGTGCGCACTGGCGCACGCACTGGCTGTGTGCACTATTGTCTCATGTTTAGGTGAACGCTCACGGCGCATCGCCGCACCTAGCGCACGGCATGGTGACAAAATACTTATGTGAGAGGTTGTGGCACGTGCGGACTCATTCGAGGCCGCTGCTTGGGGCGCACGGGCTTGTTGCAGGGCGGCTGCCAGCGGCGATGCGGCGCAACTACAAGGGCGTGCTGGACGCGCTGGTGCGCATTGGCAGGGAGGAGGGCCTCAGGGCGTACTGGATGGGGGCGTCGACCACCATGATCAGGTAGGCGACGGCTTGGCACCTGCACAGCCACAACTTCCGCTCGTGCATACGCGCTGGTACACAGCACAGCAGCAGTTGCACCCTATGCACTCTTCGTGCCGCAGCCTGTGCACGTTGGCGGCATTCTGTACGTTGTTGCTGTGGCTGCCGCCTCTCGCTGCCGCGCGGTGCAAACGTCCGCCTCTTTGTGCCCCCCGCACTCGTGTGCCGCCGCCATGCACTGCGCAGCCCCGGCGACGGCGCCGCTGCTGGCAAGTTTGCTGCTGCTGCTGCTGCTACTGCCGCCGCCGCCGCTAGCGCGCTGCTGCTGCTGCTGCTGAGCAATTGATGCCAGCCTGCTCAGCACTCCTGCTGCCTGCCCCCCCCCCCCCCCCCCCCCCCCCCGCAGGGCCATGGTCGTGAGCGTCACGCAGATCTCGGCGTACGACCAGGCCAAGGAGGTGCTGGCGCCGAGCGTGCGCGGGCTCGCCCTGCACACGAGCGCAAGCCTCATCGCGGCCGCCATCTTCTGCACGTCCTCCATGCCCCTGGACACGGTCAAGACGCGCGTGCAGCAGGGCGGCGGCGGCGGCGGCGGCGGGGGCACGTTCGGCGTGCTGACGCGCATTGCGCGGGAGGAGGGCGTGGGCGCGCTGTACAATGGGTTCCCCCCGTACCTGGCGTCAAAGGTGAGGCGGGCGCCTGTGTTGCCGGTGTGCATGCGGCTGTGCTTGCGAGGTGTGACGTGCGTCTGCCATAGAGGACGCCGTGGGCGGCTGCTACGGTAGCGCCACCGGCGCTGTTGTCCCTCGTCATGGCGGTGCAAGAGGTGGAAGTGGGGGTGGGGGCGTGGGTATTTGTGGCGCTCTCTGTGCCCCAATTTCCGCGTGCGCCTCGTGGTCCTGCCACGCGCTAGGGTGCAGTGCGTCCTCGGCTTGAACTTGTGCCTTTCCACCGGCAATGTCAGCTGCCCGGCCGTCAGCACCAGCAGGCAGCCCTGCACCTGCCCCCCCCCTCCGTCTCTACTTACCACTACCAACAGTCCAATAAGGTAACCTGGTGCTGCACCCCCTGTGGTGCCTGTTGCCTGTGTGCGCGCAGGGAGTTTTGACCATCATTTTGTTTGTGGTGAAGGAGCGGTACACGCAGCTGGCGGTGCGCCTCCTCAACAGGCCGAATACACTCCACACCGCATAGTTTGCCCTCCCCTCCCTACCCACCTTTGCTTACTTGAAAAGCAGCGCGGCAACGGCATTGGTTGGTGGCACCTGCGTCAGTACATGGTTGCGTGAGCTAGGCGCCGGGGCGAGGGGCGCAATGTGCCGCAGCAGCAGCGCGCGTGCCTTGCGGCTGGGCGCGCATACAGACGCAAGTGCCTTGAATTTTGACATGGTACCCTGGCTTGCCGCACAGCAGAGGGCAAGCTACATCACCTCTGGTAACACATTGCGGGAAGGGGCCAAGATGACTGTGTGCCTCATGCACAAGCTGCACGCGTGCCCTTGCGCCGTGGCGGCCGCAACACCGTGTGTTTGATGGTTTGTTGATGTATGTCAGATGCACCTGCAGACGCTGCACTTGGCAGCCCCAGGAGGGAAACCTGGGCGCCGTGTGCTGCCACTCCATTAATGCGCTGCGGAGGCATGCGCCGAACACGCACCAGCGGAGGCATTGCCACATGCCTCAATTGCATATGACGCTCACACACAGGTTCGATGTGTGCAGCATAGTACACGGCCACATTCACTCCTCGGTTACTGTGCACCCATGAATTATAAACAGACATCACAAGAAGTGTCATGCCCTGCCTTCTTCTGTGCAGCTGCTGTCGTTGAGCTGCGCTGGCGCGCAACGCCGCCTGCAGTCACGCCACCCATACATCCGCGCCATGACAAGGCGTGCGCAGCTGCCACGCATGCAGACTCTGCCTGCAGCAAGTGTTGCTCCGCGTTTCCACGTCGCATGCACCCGTTCTATGCCACAGAAGCACCAGCTGCAACGGCCACTGCTGCCGTGACGTCCACCAACGCGCCACCAGCGAGCCAGCTACCACTTGCTGGCGGCGGTAATGGGCAGGTGCCATTGCCGCTGCGCGTGGGCGCGCCCTGATGTGGTGTGCGCCACCTCCAAGGAGGCCACTTTCCACGGCCGTAACACAGCCATGCCACCCTGTGTTGCTAGCGCACTGACGCCACCGCTATGCTGTGCCAGATGGCGGAACAGCTGCTGCAGGACTGTTGCTAGCAGGTGCAATCGTGCCGGTGCATCGCTTCCTGCACCACCCAAGTGCGACTACTACTGGTAGTTGAAGTAGCACCTTCAGCACTGCTGCACCACTCAAAGACACTTTTCAGGACCTGCCTCTGCCAGGTGTAGCACCGCTGCTGCACCAGTGGCACTGTACTTCAAACACCACAAGTTGAAGTACCGGCTTCAGCTGCGCCGCCACCCCAGGCGACGCCCTCCGCATCCACCGTTGCCAGCACCTCCTTCACACCTCTTCCAGCAGCCACCGCGCACCACCAACTTCAAGTCCCACTTGAAGTAGCACTCCCAGGTGTGCCGCCGCCCCGCGCACCCATCTCCACCTCCCGCCTCCTCCGCCTCCCAGGAGCAGCGCCGCCGCCGCCAGCACGGCGCCCCGCGCCAAACACTTCAACTTCCAGCACTTGAAGCTCCAGCACTTGAAGCTCCAGCACTTGAAGTTAGGCCTCTAGTCACGCCGCCGCTGCGCGAGCTCCGCGGCGATCTCCGCGTCGGCCTTCGCCAGCAGCTCCTTCACGTCCTCGAGGGCCGCCGCGGGGGGGGAGCCCACGGCCGCCGCGGCGCCTGCAGATGGCCGCGCGTCCGCGGGCGCGCTGGGGTCGAGCTCCCCCTTGACGACGCCCACCAGCACGCGCCCCGCGAGCAGCGCCATGCCGAGCGCCGTCATGCCAAAGACGCCCGTCGCGAGCGTGCCCAACCCCACAATCACCTGCTTCATGAAGCCTGGCGGGGGGGGGGGCAGTACATAGGTTGGTGGCCAAGGGAAACACACACAGGCGCCACATGTGCGTGCTGTCGTTACCACAGCTCAGGAAAGCCCAACATGTGCACAAAACCTTGCCTCTACGCAGCGCCGCGCCGCCAGTGTAGTACCACTTGTGTATCGATAAGCCACTAAAAAAAAGACTTACATGTTGGTGATTACCTTCGGTTCTGTGACAGGTGCATTTCACCCTGTCTCAAAGTTTCCGCCCCCTGACCACACACTGACAGCTGCTCACTGCCCACTTATACTCACCCCTACGCACACACATACACACACACATACACACGCACGCGCGCGCACACACGCACACACACCGCACGACCACACACCCAAACGTGTTTCCAACCTGCACCAACCAAGAAACACCAGCAGCCCCCCCCCGCCCACACCCCCCACACGCCCTCACCGGTCAGTCTCTGCACGGCGAGTATGTCGCTCGTGGCGAAGCGCTCGCTCTGTGCGAGGTACGCCGCCGCCAGCGCGTTGGTCAGCTTCCACGCGCCCGCGCTCATGGCCGCGGCGCCGACGCTGCCGAGCGCCGCCATGGCGGGCTGCACGCCGTTGAGGTCCACCTCCTCGCGCTGCACCTTGAGGCGCGCCGCGCCCTCGGGCGTGCGGTAGCGCGGCAGGCTGGCGTTGATCTCATCCAGCAGGCGCGCGTTGACGGATTGGGTGACCGCGCGCACCTCCAGCGGCTCGTCTGGGGGGTGGCAGGGGTGTGTGTGACAGAGAATAGTTGTGCGTTAGGTGGCGGTTACAGCATGGAACAGGTGTTGCAGGAGGCGCGCGTTGACGGACTGCGTGACCGCGCGTACCTCCAGGGGCTCGTCTGGGGGTGGGCAGAGCCGGGGGGGAGAGGGGTGGCGACAGAGAATAGCTGTTGCATTATGGGGCAGTTACAGCATGAAACAGTTGTTCAGGATATGTGCATTAACAGACTGGGTGTCCGCGCGCACCTCCAGCGGCTCGTCTGCGGGGGGGGGGATTGGTGTGGCGGCAGAGAATAGTTGTTATATCAAGGGGCGGTTACAGCATTCAACAGTTGTTACAGGAGGCGCAAGTTGACGGGCTGGTGGAACGTGCGCACCTCCAGCGGTGCGCCCTCGTTTGGGTGAGGGGGGGGGGGACTGGTGGGGTAGCGGAGAGGTTGATATGTCAGGGGGCGGTTGCGGCGTGGACTAGCTGTTCCATTACGCTTATGCTGTGGGTTCAGGGGGATGCACAAATGCAGACGGCGGAGGCGGCGCAAGCCGCGGCGGTGACGCAGCAAGCCCAGCTGGTGGTTGAGTAGGGTGTTTGAGTTCAAACAGGCTGTTTACAGGGACGGGTGGGTAAGTGCATTTGGTTCAAAGGACGCGCAGTCAGTTGAGCAGTACACATGCATGGCACACACACGGGTTGAGGGGTAGGGGGGTGCGCTTGCCAGTGTCTGAGCGAGGCAGATTTTTTGGGGGGTTCAAATATAGCAGCGGCCGCTGGGAAAGTGCTGGGCGCAAGCATGTACCAAGCTCGAAAAAGATCGGAGCTGGGGGGGGGGGGGAAGTAGGCATGTACACAATCGCTGAGGAGCAGCGTCGCGGTCGAGCTGGTGCGAGTGCAACTACGGCGTCTAGTTGGGCGGGCTTAGCCCCAGGCTGCTGCACAGGCATGCAATGGACTGGTGGTGTGACGCTGCGGGTCATGCAGCAGCCGAAGCCCGTCTCCCGACACTGTTCGTCATGCTGCAGCAGCTGCCAAAGGACTGCAGAGCCATGTGGTGCTGCAGTGGCGAAAGCACAAGACGGCTGAACTGGATGCAGACACACGGCACTGCGGGCAGCCTGTTCCGCGCGGGGCCAGCGCTGCATGACCACCACAGCAAGCCATTGCTGCGGCGCAGCAAACAGCACCACAGGGCTGCTGTCCGAGCACACAGGCATGTGGTCACCTGTTGATGCTGGCGAAGTTGTGGTGCTGGGTGTGGGCTCGTTGGAAGACGCGCACAGGTGGGAGGACCGCAGGGGGACGGGCACCACAGAAGTATGGGGCATGACGAAGGCATCTGCTGCCAGCAGCAGGCCCGCAGCGCACGCCGCCAAGCGCAAAGCCCTCATGATGCCAGGAGTGACAAACTTCAAATGCGCACGCACGCCGGGCGCAACTGCTTTGATCCCAAGGCGGAACATCATTACACCCGGGGCGAAATGCCCCGCGTGTGACGAGTCGCAGTTTGTGTGCACGACTCATGCCTACCAGCCAGGAAAAACGCCGCTGACGCCACACCCACCACCTACACGATCAGGGCCTCGTGCGTTGAACGCCACAGCAGGTACGAAAACGCACTTTGTCGCCCGCTTGCAGATTCGCTGCAATGGCATCCAATCCCACAGACGTCTTTGCAACACACACACCGCCAAGACGCCTGCTGTGTGCTGACATTCTCGCCGTTCGCAGGCGCATGGCACGCCTGGCCCAGCTGCTGTTGGTGGGCTTCGCGTGGGACACCGCCGCTTTTGTGCCAGCTAGCAGCACCTCGGCAGTGAGGGTGACCGGGAGAGTGACCACCATGGTGCCGAAGCAGGTGTCCCAGGAGACTGCGGCGGCAGCGACTGCGGAGGCCCCTGTGACGGCGGCGGCAGTGAGTGATGGCAGCAGCAGCGCGTCCACCAGCACTGTGCCTGCGCCCCTAGACCAGGTGCCTGTGGCGCCTGTGGCCATCAAGGGCTGCCTGTTCGACATGGACGGCACTCTCACAGACAGCGACGAGTTGCACTTCTCGGTGAGCACACATGCTGCTGCTGCCTTTGCCCAGGCATGTAAATGGCATTTGTTTATGGTACCAGCATGATATCCGCACGACAAACAAATGACGTGCAGCATGTGCTTGCTGGTGGCAATTTTGATGATACACAAGTATGGTGCACGTCGCTGCACGTGCAGCCAACCTAGCTTCTCTGTCTTGTCACTGATTGGTGCCGCTCTTCCACCTGGCAGCCTGGTGCCAGCACGTTCTGGCTGCCTTGTGCCAGCACAGCACTCCACAAAAGATGCACCTGTACACACATAAACGCGCGCGCTTTTTGCGTTTTTATACTGCACTTTACAAGCTGCGGCAATCCGTAAGTCGGTGGTGCCACGGTGTGTCTGCCACCCCAACACTGCACGTGGTTGCCAACTCAACTTGCCAAGCCGCCTGTGATGTTGGACTGCAGGCGTACAGGGACACCATACTGGACCTGCAGCCGGACTTCAACGATGGCAAGCCAATAGAGAGAGACTGGTATAACACGTGGATGAGCGGCAACTCCAACGCTGTCATCAGTGAGTCAACTCATTTTAGTCTGTTGTGCGCATGCCCCAATACAGGGGAAAGGCTGGCAGCGGCTGCTTAGTACCACAGCTCATTTACGCTGCGCCGGGTGACGCGCTTTAGAATGCACGCGCTTCGAGCGCTCCAGTACGCACGCAGGCCTGGTGCAGCGGCTGGAAACATGTCTGCGTAATGCGGCTTTGCAGCTGGTGGTGCCCTCTGGGTTCTCAAGCTGTCGCCGCCGCCGCCGCCGTCACGACAGTGTTCAACTGTCTCCACGCACACCAAGTGCTCATGTTGCGCGTGCATGCCTCCCCCCCCCGTGACGCGACCATGCCGCAGCGGCGCGCCTGTTCCCGGACATGCATCTGGAGGAGCAGCAGCGCATGTGGGACCAGAAGGAGGCGCTGTACCGCAAGATCAGCGCCAGCATGACGCCGCTGCCGGGCCTTGAGAAGCTGTTGTCGTGGTGCGACACGGCGGCGCTCAAGACGATCATCGTCACCAACGCGCCACGCATCGACGCGCAGCACACCATGGTGAGTTGGAACGGGGGGGGGGGGGGGGGGGGGGGGGGGGGGGGGAATGAGCGTAGGAGAGGGAGGAGTGATGTTGAGGTTGTTGGGGCCCAGAACAGGTACCGTGCTGTGGTACTGCTACTGTGGTATACTTGAAGTACTACTAGTAGTAGTAGTATGACACTTTAAAAAGTAAAAGTTTGTTGCTGGACGCCACCTTGTAACACAGATAAAGGGTGCTGTCAGGTTGCTCTGAGCGCCATTACCAAAAACCATCACTGCGGCCATCGCGCTTGCTACGCCGCGTACCATGTGTGGACAACTGTGTTACAGAGCGTGCCATTGGCAAGCGCCTGGCTGCCAATCAGAACGCAGTAGCAGACCTGGAGTTCAGAGACGGTTTTGGCGCATGGAGTCTACATCCCCCACGCTCTGTCAACCCTCCCTGCACCGCGCTTCACAGCAGCAGCCAACTCACTCTCTCCACACAGCCACCGCCACTGCCAGGCCACGCACCGCCGCTCAACACACCACCAGCACGGCGCTGCGCTCAACCCCCCCTTCCTGTGTCTCACCCCCCCCCTCCCCCCTCCTTCCCCTCCTCCCCCCTGCAGGAGGTCCTGGGCATCCACGACCGCTTCGGCGCGACGGTCGTCATTGGCTCCGAGTGCGTGCGCGCCAAGCCGCACCCCGACCCCTACCTGGAGGGCCTGCGCCGCCTCGCGCTGCCCGCGGGCGCGTGCATCGCATTTGAGGACAGCATCAACGGCTGCCGCGCCGCCGCCGCCGCGGGCCTGTTCACGGTTGGCGTCATGACGGGGCTTGATGAAGCCACGCTGTGCGCCGCGGGTGCCGGCGCGTGCATACGCGACTTCACCGATGACCGGCTATGGCAGCTGCTGTGGGCGCGGTAGCGTCGGCGGCGGCGGCGCGCTGTGAGGTGGGGACTCCAGACGGCGGTGTATCCTACGGCAAGCCAGCCTGCCCGCTCGGGCGCCGCGCGCGCCTGCCGACAGGCATATGCCTTTTTGGCACCGTGTTCACTGGTTCATTGTGGTTGTTCATGAGTTAGCGTTATTTTTTATGTGGCACTCCATGGCGGCGGTGTCGCACGGGGCAGCGAGGGCGGCGGCGTGCCGTCAGGAGGCACCAACTGGAGTCCGGGCGCGCCGACGTGTTCATTTTCTGATGCCACTTGTACTCAGTTTTTAAGGCGCGTGTGTGTGCTTTGCCGGAGGAATGGTGACCGGTTTCGCCGTGTTCCTGAGCCGTCGCTGAGTTTAGGGTGTGGCTGTCGCGTGCAAGGGCCTGGCGCATGCCATGCACCATGCGCTGCTGCTGCAGTGCCACCTTGTGCCATACCAAAACCACTCAGGCAGGTTTAATATCAGCGCCTGAGTTGGCAGACCCATGAGGGCTGGCCACCTGGCGCAGCTGCATAATACAGCGTCATATGCATCCTGTCTATGGCACGGCTGTCCTTGAACTGTTTCACATGCATGCACCCTCGCAGTTGCACACATTACATGTGTGGGAACGCAAGGAAGGGAGGCCTGCACTGTCCACGCCCCACAGGTGAAAGCACGCAAGGACTAGACATGTGCTCTTATTAAACTCCGCTTAGGGCGCGGAAAGCCCTTTGCACACTAGACATGTGCGCTGGCTGCACCCATACATGTGGACACGCCCGGTAGGTTTGCAAGTGCATGTACTTAAAGTACGTCCGTAGTTCAATGGATGTGCATGTTGTATTGTATACACATCAGACATGCCGGACTTCCAGGTGTACTTAAGGCCTTCCATGCATGTACTTAAAGTACGTTGTTAGTTCAATAGACGTGCATGTATACATGTATACATACACACATGAGACATGCTGGCCTTCCAGCAGGCCTAACCAGCAGCTGGCGGGGAGAGCAACGGCAAGCACGCCACAAGACGGGCACCTGAGAAGTGAGCGGGCAAGGCGGCCAAACATCCTGCTGCCGGCTTCAGCATGGCACGCTAAAAACGTCACGCAGGCACCCTCGCTGCACACACACCACGCCTCTCACCATCAAAGTGTCTGATTTAAAGTCCGCTCGAAACCCCTGGTCATGCCTTCAAACCCACCGCACCACGCCCCGTGCACCGCACGCCAAACGCTGCACGCGCGCTTCCGCCGCTTGTGCTTCAAAACCCCGTTTCCCGCCGACGTTGTTTACCATGCACAATAATCGTCGGGCCACCACACCTGTGCGCGAGCGCGCCAAGGCAAAGTCCCACGCTATGACACCCCCTGCTCCCATGTCCCACCCACAAATCTCCGGCACAAGTGTGCTTCTAGTATAATGCTCGTTGTGTCACAATACGCCGCCACCGCGACAGACGCCAGGCCCCATGCACCGCAGGCCACGTGCCGCGCTCTCTCCCTCCCCGCCTTTTGTTGCCAAACGCCATGCCCCCCCGCAAGACCCCGCACCACCAAACCTGGCGCCCCCCCGCCCCCCCCCCTGCTTTGTGGCATGGCTCCGAGTGCCGAATGGTACCGTGGGTGTGGCCCGCTGGCGCTCCATGCGCTGGGCGCAGCAGAGGCACCAGCCCAGTTCGGCAGCCGCCTGTGTGAAACCCGTTTTGTTTTGTTCGCTCGTGAGCTCCAGCTGCAAAGGAGTAACGAAAGCGGGCGGCCAGGGCTGCGTCAGTGCTGCATGTCAGAGGCATAGAGAGGTATGCGTGGGCTGCCTGGCCGGCAGGATCCATACTTTAGGTGGGTGGCAGTGCATGCATTTGGAGCTGCGGCCGCTTGCTGCCTTGTGGGTTGCGGGCATGAATGGTCTCACGTTGCGACAACGTCTAGCAGCGTGACCATGACGTGCGTGCGACAGCCATGGCAGCAACAGCAGCCCAACTCAGCAACTTGTGCCTGGGCACTCCTCACCTCATAAATTGTCATCTGCCCTGCTGCTGGGCTTGCGCACGTCCTGTGTGAGCTGCATGAACCACTGCACATGACACAAGGCACGCGAGGCAAGGGGTTTGCTGTTATGCTCGCTGTGCTTTGTGGCTGGCCACCATGGACACGTTACGGAGCGGTGCTGTTGCGCTCTGGGCACAATCGCACTCGCAGCTCGTGAGCATGCGGATCCAACTGCAGCGACCTGCAAGACATGTCCCTGCCTCTGCAATGGCCACTGATAAAGTGCGCCTCGTAACTATCGGTGCTCAAAACATCAACCGTGGCCATCAAGGCACCATTGACGCAAGCGGCTTGCTCGCTAGCGCAATGTGTGCGCATTGTCGCACCGTTCCATGTCTGGCCCAGCCAGTGTTGCTCACCTCCCCCACAGCCTTCGCCACCACAGCGCAGCGCTGCAGCATCACGTTCCACGCCACGCTCAGCCCTCGCCAGCCCCGCGCTGCCTGGCCGCCTTGCGCGGCGACGCCGGCGCCTGCACCGGCTCGCTCCCCTTGCTCTCCCCCCCCCCATCGCCATCGCCACCGCCACCGCCGGGGGCCGTGTCCGCCTCTCCAATCGCAGCGCGCTTGCCGCCATCGCCGCCCTTGGGGCAGCCGCCAGCGTTGTCCGCCGCGGCGTCCGTGCTCACGTTGAGCGCCGCTGGCGCCGCGCCCAAACCAACGGCGCGTGCCTCGTGCTGCTGCTGCCCAGGGCTCTCGCGCAGCTGCCGCCCAGGGCTCTCGCGCTGCTGCCGCACAGGGCTCTCGCGCTGCTGCTGCCGCAGGGCCAGCACCTGCCGCTGCAGCCGCAGCACCTTCTGCATGAGCTCCGTGTTCTCCGCCTCCTCGGCCGTGAGCGCGGCCGCGTCGGCCTCTCTCGCCCGCTCCAGCAGCGCCACCTGCCGCTTCAGCAGCGTGTTGGCGTCGTACTCCGCGTCCAGCTTGCGCCACAGCTCCTGCGTCAGCGGCGCCTGCGCCGCGCGGTCCCTCTCCAGCTCCAGCTCCGCCACCCTGTCGGCGTGCGCGCGCGCCTCGCGCCAGCGCTCCTGCACGAGAGTGCTGAGCACGGAGCGCAGGCGGCTCCTCGAGTCCTCCAGCTCCTCCACGTCGCCCCTGAGCGTCTCCACCTTGGCGTGCAGCACCGGCAGCTCGCGCTCCTGCTGGCGGAAGTCGCCGAGGCGCGCGCGCGCGCGCCCCGCGGCGTGCAGCGCAGCCTCCACCGCACCCTTGAGGCTTGCGACTTCCGTGCGCAGGGCCCTGAGCTCGCGGCGCTGCTTGAAGCACACGCAGTACAGCAGGCGCATGCGCTGGGTGACGCCCCGCGCCTCCTCCTGTGACGGCCCATGCAGCAGCACATGCAGGGGTGGACAGGACAGCGGTTGATGGCGCGCTGGTGAGGGCAGGGAAGCGGGGCATGGGAAGGTAGTGGTGGGTGCGCTTGGTGTGCTGCTGCCCCTGCCGCACACGGGCACACAGCCACGTGCACAGGTGCTACTGGCGTTACAGGCCAGCTGCAGCAGTCAGGTTTTCGTTCACATTGGCTTGGTGGGGGAGCACTGCGACTGTCTGGTGTTGTCAATCTTCCCTCCTCCTGCTGCTGCCCCCACCAGGAAAAACAGGCACCGCCTAATAGCTCCAGCTTCAGGCTGCTAGGTGTTGCTGCTGCTGCTGTTAGGCATGCCAACCAGTTGCCGGTGTGCCGCCGCGCGGCTATCACCTGCGCTCGTGCCACCGGTCCTCTCTCCCACGGCTGCAGGGGGTAGCCTTTAAAGCGGCCCTTAAGGCCAACAAACGGCG
This sequence comes from Ophiocytium majus, assembly GCA_032358315.1. Lineage (NCBI taxonomy): Eukaryota > Xanthophyceae > Mischococcales > Ophiocytiaceae > Ophiocytium > Ophiocytium majus. Next base: position 4,144 of record JAULBY010026162.1, on the reverse strand, counting down.
GTGCCATCTCTCCCCTGGTACTGCAGCCACTGCCCTTCTTGGCTGCTGCTGCTAGGGCCGGCGTGCGCCCACCCTGCTGCTGCCTCTCCGCTGGACGGCTTTGTGAAAAAAAAGGAGAGCTGCTGTGACTGCCAAGCGCCGTCTTGTGGGGGGGCGACGACTCCAGGCGGCTCAGCAGGGTCTAGCAATGCTGCCCTTGGTGGTTCTGCTGCTGACCCGCTTGGGAGCCACAACTTCGGCTGCCACGACTGCTGTTGCCTGCCACGTTGTTTGATTACACCTGTGTGTGTTCGCTTAGCTGAGTTTGCCGCCCAAATCAAAAACAAGTTTCGCCCTAAAAAGCAAAAATGAGGCAAAATACGAATGCGCCGGCCGACAAGAAGCACGGTCAGAAACACCAGCGCCTTGCACAGCCACAGGCATCGCCGCCGTCCTGGCATCGCAGCGGCTGCGCAGCCGTTACCGCCAGCCGATCTCACCTCGACCGAAACCCTCTCTGGCGCGCGCCAGCTGCTGCTGCTGCCGTCCGTGCATGCGCGCGCTCGCCGCCGTCTCGAGCAGGCCTGCTGCGCCAGCGCTGGGGGGCATAAGCTCGATACGCGGCAGGGACAAGCCAGTAGCGCCATCGGTGTCGCTGGCGGGAGAGCTGCAGGCCGCCGTGATGATGTGTCTCATCTCAGCTGTTGCCCCTCAAAGCCGTCAACCAAGGCTGTGCCACCGCCGCAAGGGTGGCCTACCGCTGCAGCGCGGTGGTGCGCGCAGCACAAGGGGCGCGCGCCTGTGTATACGGCAGACATGCGCTTCCAGCTTGCGCGTCCACGTGCCGTCGCCCTGCCGCCACGCCACCATGGTGTTGCTGGCCCGACAGATGGAGGTCTTTCTGCTCACCGCCATTCATGCAGTGCACTGGATCCTCCGCGGCCGTCAAACTTTGAGGCAAGTGTTGAGCTCGAAGAGGCGGCCGTTCAAGAGTTCAACCTTCCAGCGAGCGGGCACACAGGAGGCACACCGTGACTGTGAGCGCTGCCCCTGTGGCCTGAGCAGGCAGGAGGGACGGCATGGTGGCGATGCCGATGTAGTACTGAAGGAACTGCATCAGGGAGCGTGCCGGGTGCGACAGCAGCGGTGGCGGCGGGCGTGCGAAGTAAGCCGCGCAGGCAGCCGCAGCTCAGGTGTGGACCACCAGCGGAACACACACGCACCGGGTTGTGTGCACGGCGAGGCAGGTGCGGCAGAGGTGGCACGCACACGTGCAATGCGCGCTAGATTGAGGCCAAGCGTACGTGCTGCTAGACCCCGCGGTGAGTGCGTGGCTGCCGCTCAGATGTTCCGGAAGCGTACCTGATCGAGCAAGTGCCTCCTGTCTTCTAGCCCACCTCAATTGATCTTGCCCACCTTGCTCATCTGGCTCACCCCCTACTAGAAACACCTTGCTCATCCTAATACTTTGGTCCGCCTTACTTATATTTTGTCCACCTGCCTCATCCTCCTGGCTCACCTTGCTCACCCCAGTCACCTGCTCGCTCCGACTCACCTCGCTCACCTGACTTGTAAACCTTGCTCAGCTCTGGCCAAGCAGCTCTGCTCAGCGGCAAGGGACAGCCGCTGAACTCACATAACACAAGTTCACAAATTTCTGGCACTAACCGTCTTGCTCATTGAACTCACCTGTGTCACCTCACTGCGTGTGGGTCACGGGACGTGGGTCGCGCAGACCCGCCTGACCACTTTGTTGCCGCGCCGCAGCCGCATGCCACACCAGGGGGTTCACATCAATGGCACTGCTCATGTGGTATTGCGCATAGCACTGCGGCGTAGAGTCGTTGCTGCTGCCACCCTGGGCAGTGGACCAGGGAGTGTTGCGTGTGCCAGCAGTGGCGGCGGTGGCGGTTGTGTGCGCCGCGAAGCCGCAGCTCTCGCCCACCCCGCGCACCCCTACAATCACAGCCACTGGTGCGCATGGGTAAGGCAGGCTCAGCAGGGCCAGCACGGCACCATGCAAGTTGTCAACCGGTCCATGATGCGTGTGTAGTCCGCGCTCTGCACGCAAGCTGTAGTACTTAAGCATTGGCTTTGAAAAGCACAGTTATCAAAAAGTTGATCGGCATCTCAAGTGCAGCCGCAGACACAAAAAGCGTAGGACATGCCAGCCGAGGTTTGTGCTCGCAGCTTTTTATTGTGCCTGTGTTGAGGCATGTGCTGGTTTTGACATGTTGTGCACCCACTGCATGTAGCGCTATGCATACAAAAGTTTTCTCTGTGAGCTTGGATAGAGTGCTCACGCGCCAATTGTGGTTGGCGGTGTTTACAAGGAAGCACTGGCATGCTGGTGCTGCTGCCATTTGTCCCTTGAGCCATTCGCCAGCAGGCAACAGCTGCCTTGACTGCGCACGCACTTGCGAAATATCCTCGCCATGGCCCCTTGATCAATTCCAGGCATGTGTGCCAGTGCACTCTTGCCCCAAAAAAACTAGGGCGCGCACGGTCAGCAGTGAGGGCCACCACGTGCTGCACTTGGCACAGTCACAGTGCCGCGCCTTGCCATGCTGCCTGATGAGCAAGTGCTGTCTGCGGTGCTAACCGGTCGGTGGGTGCGGCAGTGGCTGAGAGCCATGCATGTCCTTACAGCTGGCCTCCACTTGCTGGTGGCCATGGTACAGTGGTGGCTGACAGCGGGGTATGCCATGGTGGCCGCTGCATAAGTGAATAGTATAATACTGTTTCACGCAAAAACCATGCATGTACTTCTAGAGGGATGCAAGGCGTCTGGGGTCAATCGAACAATTGGCTGCTGCCTGCACCACATGACTTTGCCAACATATCGCATGATGCCGCAGCACCAAGGACACAACAACTTGACAAGTGAGTAGTAACTCTAGACCTATCAAAAGCCATTTACACGTCTTTTTTACAGCGTCTGAGGTCAATTGTGGCCAGAACCTTCCCCAGTTGTGCCCCCTTCCAGGCGAAACATGCACTAGGCTCGGCATCGAACGGTATGCGGTGCTGCACCACATGTCGCCGACATGTGCAACAGCACCAACGGCACAACGACATGGCACAGCAGTGACATGGGACAGCGCACACCCAGCACAACTGCACTGTTTTTTTTAGTTGTTCGGGTGGAGCCCCTGAAGGAACTGTGCGTAGAGCAGGTTGCACCTGCCTGCGGAGCAGCAGTGCAGCAACCCTGCCAGTGGGTTTGCACATCGCACTGCAATGTAGTCCCACTGCACTGGCGTCTGTACCTGTTCGTTCGCTGACTTTTGGATGGACAATGACGCTCGTGGTCTGCCCGCTTGGGGTCTCAAGCAGCCAGAGCTCGTGTGCATGGCTCCATCAGTTAACTTCCCTGCGGCAACCTGAGCTCCGCAATGCAGTCAACTTCAATTGAGGCTAGCACTTGCACATGACCCCAGGTCTCTGGTCTGGACCATTCGAGTTGGATTATCGAACTTCACTACGCCGTCGCTCCAGTTCGGCCTGGATTGGTTTGTGGAGGCGGAGATCTGATCATCCCGTCCCGGCAGGGGGTCCAGCAAGGTGACCCCCTGGGGCCGCTGCTGTTTGCGCTGGCGGTGCTGCCAGTGATGCTCAGCTTCCGGGAGGCGTTTTCCACCCTCGCACTGCCCGCCTACTTGGACGACATGACCATCATGTCGCTGGGCCCGGTGGACGAGGAGGTGCTGCAGCTGGTGCACAGCAGCTTCCTGCACATGGCCGAGGTGCCGGGGAAGGTGGGTGTCGCGGTCAATACGACCAAATCGGTGTGCCTGCTGCCGCAGGATGGCGGCGCGGGCGCGGTCGCGGACGGCGGAGGCGCGCCGGCGCTGACTGACGACCAGGCGCGTGTCATGCTGCAGCCGGTGCCAGTGCGCTGCGACGGCATCGTCCTCATGGGTGTGCCGGTTGGCGCCCCTGCGTTCGTCCGCGCGCATGTGTGCGCCGCGTTGCGCGACCCCGGCACGGACCGTCTGCTGGCCGGGATCGCCGGCATGACTGACTCGCAGGTGGCCTTCGCGCTGCTGCGTCTATGCGGGCCGGCCCGCGCCACGTACCTCGCGCGCAACGTCGGGCCGGCGGAGGCCGGGGCGGAGTTGCAGTGCTTCGACGGCACCATGCTCTGCACGCTGGCGGCCGTGGC
>JAULBY010026151.1:0-17027 GCA_032358315.1 Ophiocytium majus | reverse complement strand
GTGGCACAACTGTTTTGCCCACACACGCTCAGCAGAACTGAGTTCTGCAGCGCCCAAACATTCTGCCGCGAGCACTGGCCAGCAGTGGTGATGCTGCCCGTCAGCTAGTGCAGAGGTACGCTTACAGTGTGCATTACCTACGCAGTGAGCTGCATACCACAGTGACAGAACGTTTCAAAAAATAATGTCAATACAACATTCCCGCCACCAGTAAATAAATGAGATGCGTCAGGCAAACATGTTTATCATGTATTTATTTGTAAACATAAATCAGAGTAACAAAAAAACGACGCAATTTACTGAGCAGCCTACAACTTGCCTGGTTTTTGATTATGAATGAGTAAATAAGATCTGCACATGCACACATATTTTTGAGTATTCTACTGAAGTACACACACAGTGCTGGATGAGCCACAAAATACTATGCTAATAGACATGTCTGGCAGGCATAAAATGAACAACTTCGGCAAAACAGTACCCGGTAGTAACAGAAACCAAAATACACAGAAACCTTACCTGGGTTATTTCAAATAGCATCTGACTTTTTAAAAAGTGCCTATGAATAATGAGATCTTCGAATTCGAACATGTACTTTGAAGTACTTAGAAGTACTTCGAAGTACATGTAGAAATAATGCTGGGTGAGCCACAAACAAACCACTTACAGCAGACTAACATCTGGCAACCATGTAATAAGCAACTTGACCAACAACAAGTCCTCACTTGCAAAAACCCCAGCTACATGACAGAGGCTGCAGTTGAAGCTTGTACTTGGGGTTCTTGCAACAAAGCATTTTCAGAAACATTGTGTCTAGTACCGTAGTTTGATCCGCAAGCAACAGCTCAGGTCACGCATAGCCAGTATGAAGCAACGGCCATGCGCGGCCGCGAACAGACATACTCACAGCTTTCCACAGTCAACAAGAAGCGCCACCAGCAGACAACCCTGAATGTCAGTTGTATTGGCCATATGGTAAGGCCGTTTAAACTGCACACAAGTCGAAAGTGCGCGTGATTGCGAGCGTTGCTTAAAAGCAACACTCCCGGGCAAACTGTACGGTGGTTGAGCATAGCGCCACCCTTGCACCACGTCACAGTGGCTGCTGGCACCCGCACGCTGTTGCTCGCCGCTTGCCCCAGTGTTTGGTTTTCTGTTTGTCCCATGCCGCCGCCAGTAACACCACCTCTGGGCTCTCACAAACTGGTTTCACAAGAGTGCCCCATAAATAGTGAGATCCCAAAACTGCACGCCACTATTGTACGTACCGGTACTTCTTGAGGTATACCGCTCCTTTTCTTACGGCATGCAGCCACGGCTGTGACAGCCTCATCTGGTGCAGCTGCACTTGTGCTGACCCCGCTTCCGACTCGCCACTCTTGAAAGGAGCAAACGTACGAGCATGATTGCATCGGACTGGCGCTTGGTCCTGCAGAATCTTCACACGTGCAAGCGGCTCCCTCTGTGGCTCTTTGGCTGTTCCCTGGGCAGGGCTCTCAGCACTTACCTCCGCCCCGGCTTCTGCGTCCATGGCCTAGAGGCCCTGTCCCCCAGCACAATACAGCAGCGGGTTGACTCGCAGACGAGCATCCTGCTCCCAAAGGTCTTTGAGATCTCCCTCGGGTCTTTGAGATCCGGTTGAGACCTGTCAGACCTGCGAGAATTTTCAAAAGACCTGCGGGGGCGGGCTGTTCGTCTGTCAGGCAATCAGCTCCTAAGGTGGGCTGGGGAAAAGGGCCCCTGAGCCAGGAATGCAGGAGCCGGGATGGAGGTAAAGCCCTGACCAGAAAAAGGCAAAAAAAGCACATAAGCATCCGAATGCACAAAATCTCACTGCCCAGGAGCAAGTGCCAGTACGACCGTCACCGTTTATTGAGCCCCGGCGGCATGCCAGGCTCATGGGCAGCCCCGCAGGTCCGATAAGGTCGCCCCTCACCATGGTGCAGTGCACAAGCCCTTTGCACAGCAGCGCCCGTGACTCCCTCAGCACTGGCTAGTAAATACAACAGATGATGACTTCTTGGTTTGAACAGTAGTAGTCACACGTACCATGGCAAGGCATGTCTGCAATGGCATGTTATGGCTTGCCAACATTGCCAGCAGCAAGGGTGGCATGCACGGCCGGCGCTGGTAGTGCTGCACTGGCATTGCCCTTGGGTCAGCACCTGCTTCATAGGCGACGCTGACGCAACAACAAACGCCACCACTTCGCCCTTGTGTAACAGGCCGGCGCCGTGGAAATCCGTATCAAGCAGATTGTCAGGGTCTACTGAGCGCTGCCCAGCCACCTTGCTGAGGACGAGTGCATGCGCGAGGTGGTCGACATGCTCTACCAGGACGACGAGACCGCCGACGCTCTCGTCACCATCGAAGAGGACTCTACCGGACCGCCCGGCGGACGCAGGTTGGTCGTAGTTGTAACGAGAACCTCTCGTCGCCACCACGACCAACCTGTGTCCGTTGGGCGGTCTGGTTGGGTCTGTCTCGATGGCGACCATAGCATCGGTGGTTTCGTCATGGCGGTAGAGCATGTCGAGCACCATGTCCATGCACTGTTCCTCGCCAAGGTCGCTTGGCAGCGTCTGGTGGGAACTAGACCCTCACAAACTGCTTGATGGGGAGAGCCACGGCGTCGACGTGTTGCACAAACTGCAGTTGCGGCATTTGGGTCAGCAGCAGTGTCTACACACCACCGGGCGGCGCAGCTTGCTCGCACGCGTGCTGTGGGTCTGCACGTGGCAGTCAAGCATCGCCACCAGCCCCGCATCTCAAGACACCATGGGCGCCGGCACTCGCGCCCTGTTGGTCGCCCCGTCTACCTACATTGTGGCTGACTGTCTGACTCACTCCGCTCCCAACAGCACCACTCCTCTCCCAACAGCACCACTCCTGGGCACTCAGAACTGGTTTCCAAAAAGTGTCTTGAAAAAGGCCGTGTCCCAAAACTGTGTCGGTTTATACGTCTAGTATCATATGCAACGTGTCAACATATTTGTACTGCATATGAATGTGCACCACAACGCCATGTATGATTACAATTGGATTTTTTTCTTGTGCTAATGGCCATACCGGGTGCGGCCACTCCCCCAGCACCATTCTATGACAACGCTTCCAAAAAGCGCCAGAAAAAACTGCGCAACGCGCCGCCAGTATAGCTCCACAAAATATATGAAGTGCCAGAAGGTGAGCTTACTGCACCCTGCGGTGCGTGTGCCCGGTGCTGTGTGGTCCGCCTTTGGCGTACACCACAGGCCGTGGTGAGCGCCCCTTGCTGGTGAACAAAGGTGCCAATTGCTGCTTGTGCCGCTGTTGAGAGACATGGTGCCAGCCTTTGCAGGGTTGACAGGAGGCACCAGACCGCAGCTGCTGGTGACACAGGCAGAGACTGCGGAGCGCACAGTTGGACTTGCGCCGCCACCAGCGCCATCGGCAGTGTAGATTTTGTTGATGAACAGACAACGAGAGCCAGTGTCCCGGCAGCAGGTGCCGCTGCTCCTTTTTTTACCAAGAAACCAGTACCGGAGCGACCCATGGCCACAACGCTCACCTGAAGGAGCTGATTTTGCGTCCCTGACACGCCGACAGCCCTCGCCAGCTTGCTCCGACGGCTCCGTCTCCTGTGACCTGCTTCCTCCTGTGCTTGGCTCGCAGCGAGCCAACAACACACTGTCCTGAAGTTGTGTTTGCGGGAGTGGCGATGCTGCTGGTCACTGCCGCCGGATCAACGGCGACGGCACAAGGTGGTGCTGTTGTGTCGGCTCCCCCCAGATGCCTAGTACACCCGCGTGCTATACGGGCCGTGGCACACGTGCACTGCTGCAGTGACTGCAACATGTTGCTGCAGCGCTGGTGCGCTGAGCTCACGTGTCAAGTTCAAACTTGAGGTTGACCGCAGATGAGCATGCTTCGGTTCCTCGCCGGCGCCTGCACAGTTGCAACACGACCGCGATTCGGAGGGCGGCGCCTACCGGCAGACGTGTTTGACAGCTCTTGCATGGCTGCCAGCCTGGAATTGGCCGCTGAGCTTCTTGTTGAGGTGCATAAGGTGCTGGGCGTCAACCGTAACGACCCCGCGTCAGGCACAATCTTCGACAAGATCAAGGAATTGCAGCAAAAGGCTGCCGCATTCGAGGCACACACTCTCTCCCGCCGCCTCGCCATCACCTGTGCCGGCGCTGCATAAGGATGTCGAGTTGGGGGAGAGCAGGATATCGGAAGAGGTGAGCTATCAGATGCGGAACCGTCGATGGGCGTGTGGATAATTTTATTATGTTAGGAGTCACATGGTGGTTGTTATGTTCACAGTATAGTTGAAGTACACTTAGAAGGGCATGTGATGTGCGCACAGACTTGTTTGTGAAACAAAAGCCAGTCCCACTGCAGGGCACCAACGGCGTGTCAAAAAATGCACAGACCTATTTGCGTGTCATCACCCACCAATGTGTTGGGCTTGCCTAACAATGGCCGCAGCATCGTACTGCCGTGTGCTGTTGCAATCCTTCAGACTCTAATTTACTGAGGAAGGCAAGGCTCAGTGTCACCACCATGACTCCCGCCTTTTGTTTTCTGCTTTCACACCGCCGTTTGCAACACCTCCGCAGAACGCGTGCCTGGCAGCTCCTTGCACGTGTGCCTGGCGGCACCGCTCACAGGACCCTGCAAGCGCTTGAGCAGCGCGTTTCCGCGCTGGTAGCACTATCAGGCACAAGTCACAGGCAACTCACAGGCACATTTGCATGCGCTCGCGCCCCATTTCAGTCGGCGGCAACGGTCAAGCAGCGGAGGCGCAAGCGCGCCAGCTCGCGCAGCAGCTGGAGCAGCAGCGTGAGGAACCACCGCAACTGCGGCTGAGCTGAGGAGGCAGCTGGGGGAGGCGCAGGAGCGGACGCACCGGCTGCGTGACGCGGTTGAGGCTGGACAGCGCCAGCTCGTGGATAAGCAGCGCGCCATGCAGCAGGTGGCCGCTATGTCATTGGCAGTACCAGTGTGTGAAAACAGGCTCCATGCTGCGGTTTGTCCGGTGCAGCGCCGGCCCGCACTGTTGCCCCCCCTGTTGCCTCTGGCAGTTGCTGGTACACTCCAAAGTACTTCAACAAGATGTATGCCTCCTTTTGCAGTATAGTAGAGCCTCGTCGGCGCCGTGGTTGTGGTGGTGGTTGCAGTGACAGTGGTGGCTGACCTTTCAGCTTATCGCCACCGCGTTGGCCGCCAACTGGTGCTGTGGCAATCCAAGAGTGTGGGCTGCAAAGGCACCTGCTCTGGCCGCAATTCGTCTCCTGCAACAGGTGCGCCTCTGACGCATTGACATGTTAATGCCTGGCGCACTCCATTCGTTGGGTGCGGGTGCGAGAATATAATGCCCGGGGTCACAGCGGAGAAGGGGGCTCATCGGTGTAGCAAACCAAAAGGCAGATGCAAACAAGTGTGCGCACCCTCGCTTGCCACTGCGCGTATGAATTGACGAAGCAGCGAACGGATGTGTTTTGATTGATGCATGCAGTAGCGGGTGCGCTTATGGATGACTGCTCATGCGCCCGTGCACCCGGCCCTGCGCGTTTCCGCACTCAGCATTTCATACACCTCCGGGGCCGTCGAAGGGCGTGTGGAACTATCTATAACAAACTAATTTTGAAACAGGCACATGGTTACGTTCACAATACATGTGTATATTCAATTCTTAAGTGTAGAAGTATGAAGACTCACCTAGGAACAATATGTACGTAAACACTGTATTCTTTGGTACGGAGTATATATTTGCTTGAAGTGTAATACTTTTCAAGTATACTACGAAGTACTTCGAAGTAGCATGTTATATACTACTACTAGTAGTTATTCAGGAGACGAGGCTCGGGCTCACCACCACGACTGCCCCCTTTTGTTTTTCACTGGTGAACGACCGTCTGAAATGACACCTCCGCACAACGTGTGCCTGGCAGCTTGGACACGAGTGTGTGCCTGGCGGCAGCCGTCACACATGCACCTGAAGCATTTGAGGAGCGCATCAGCGCGCTGGCAGCACTATCAGGCACCACTTACAGACACATGCGCATGCACTCACAACCTTTTCTCAGCCAGTGGCGGCGAGACTAGCAACGGAGGCGCAAGCCCGCCAGCTCACGGAGCAGCTGGAGGCCGCCGCCACTGCGACTGAGCTGCGGCGGCAGCTGGGGGAAGCGCAGGACCGGGTGCAGTGGCTGCGTGACGCGGTTGAGTGTGGGCAGCGCCAGCTCGCGGACAAGGAGCACGCCATGCAGCAGGTGAGCCGCAATATCGGTGGCAGTACCGGTGCATGAAGAGAGGCTCCAGGCGTGCTGGATTGAATGAATGGATGGTGCAGCGAATGGATGCGGTTTACTGCGTGCATGGAGTAGCGGGGCGCATTTTTTTTGTACTTCGGAGTAGTAGTACATGTATATCTAAGACCGCACGTGCACCCGTGCACCCACCCCTCTGTGTTTCCGCACGCAGAATTTCATACACCTCGAGGAGCAAGGCTACAGGGTGGCAGACCTGCTGACAGCCAACGATGCAGGGCACGCGCACGCTCTCGCACAGTCGCAGCAGCTGGAGCACTTCACGGCAGCGGCGGCTGAGCTGCAGGGCCAGGTGAAGCAACTGAAAACGGCAGAGCGACAGCTGAAGCGCCAGGTGGGCGAGTGCCGCGCCGCCCTGGAGGCCGCCGCACAGGCACTGACGGCAGCCGCGGCAGACGCTCGCCGCTGCGCCGAGGAGCGGGAGCACGAGCGCGCTGCGGCCGCCGCGGTGGCCGGGGGTCTGGCAGACGAGGCGCGCGAGCTGAGGGCCACCGCAGACTCGCTGCGCCTAGAGCTGTCGGCAGGGGAGCGCGCTTCTGCCAAGGTGGGCGTCATGCAGATTGTACTGCAGTGTTAACTGAGCTCTCCGTGTGACACAAAGAAAGCGCATTCGGCAGGATGTGTCATTGCGCGTCAGCAAGGGCGGCGCCATCGCTGCCGTTGTGGACATGTGTATACTTCTGAAGTACATGCACCGCTGCCGGGAAATGAATTGGTGTGTTGAGCACTGCTGCTCCCCCTGCTGAGCACCGCTGCTGCTCAGCACCGTTGCCGCTGCGCACTGCTGGCGCGTGTTGCGCAGGCTGAGAGCACTCTGTGGGAAGAGCGCGCCCAGTCGCAGGCGCTGCGGCTCTGCGTTCAGGCCCTGATGGCCGCTGCTGCTGCTAGCGGCGCTGGCCCAAGCAGCACCCGTACGACAGACACAGAGGGCGGTGGTGCTGGCTCCGCCGATGCCGTGGCTACCGCCATACGGGACGCAGGCATAGCTGCTGCTGCTGCCCCAGGTGGTGGGGTGGCTGCGGACAATGTCATAACGCAGGGCATGAGTGTGGAGGAGCTGGGCGCGCTGTGCGGCAGGCTGGAGGGTCAGCTGGAGGGTGTCCGCAGGGCGCTACGCAGGCGCAGGAGCGCGGACGATGGCACCTGCTGCGTGTGCTGGCAGGCTCCCAGGAACATGCTGGTGAGGGCTCAGCAGCGTAGCAGGCTGAATTCATCAAGCTGAAGCTTTTTGACTTCCTGTAAGCACCTATGTAGGTACTTTGATGTACTTCTACACCTGAAAGTATATGCACATACTACTGCAGTATGTACACTATAACAGTACATGTATATTTTGCAGCATGTCACAACGTTATGTCACAATGCTTGCAATAGTTCGTGTTTAGGCTCGAAGTCCTGTCCTGCCAAGTTCTGCGGTACTAAGCAGGCTTGCTGTGTGGATGTCCTTACGCAGCAGTATTGGCACCGCAAGCTACTTGGAGTACATGCAGTGTTTACGGGTGCACACCCTTGCCTTTCAAGTACACAGGTGCTGCGGATCTCAGTCCCAGGCCTTGACATATCAGCACACCAACGGGCATACTGATTGCGTTTCTCACACTCTGACCCCTGCTTCCGTCTGCCCACTGCTGCGTTGCTGTGGCTGTCGCTGTGGCCACTGCGCATGTGTTTTGTGCCTACACGCAGCTGATGCCGTGCCGCCACCTGTGCCTGTGCGACGGCTGCCACGACATCCTGTCCAGCACAGACGAGCCGTGCCCCGTCTGCAGGGAGCCCATAGAAGACTCCATTAGGGTGTACTCGTGACGCTGGAGACACCTCCTGCTCTTGAGTACACGAACCATGTCATCATAGTTCATGGTCGCTTGCTTTCAAAGTTTGAAACTCAAACACACATATTCGGAACCCATGAGATTGACCGAAGGTTAACTTCAGGTTACTTGTCCATGTCGCACTCCACATGCATGCAGCCCACTGGCGCCGGCGAATATTTCATATACTAGTAGCAGGGCAATTTTTTTTGGCAGATATTTTTTGAAAACTCAACACCAAAAACTCAAAAATTGTATACCATTGCGTTGAGACATGATGTCTCCTAGCGGAGTTCAATAAAAGTGCCATAGCACAACACGTGCGCTCAACAAAATCTCATCTACCATGAAACGCACACAGTGACAAGTTTACTAGCGTGCACACCCAGCACCGCAGTGCATCAAGGGCAGCAGAGGCAGGACACAGCCGGCATAGCTTGCGAAAGCTGTAGAGTGATGTTAACACAGAAGCATGCTGTCTGGCAGCAGTGCAAAGGCTAAAAGCCGTTGAAGGCAAAAGCCGTTGGAACCGGACGTTACACACACAAATGTAACCGTCTACACACAAATGGTTACAACTGCCAAGAGCTGGCAATGTGTATCAAGCGTTGTGCTGAGCAGCCAAGTACTGCTAGCAAGCAATCCTTGTCAGTGTGCATGCGCCAGTGCGCGACAGCTGCAGAAGGCACATGGGCACCGGCTCCGCATGCTTTGTGCCTGCGCCGCCAGCCGTATGCCAGCAAGCTGGTGGGTGCCTTAGGCGCGCGGTGTGTTGAGTTTACGCTGTCTTGCCTGCGTCACTGCCCAATTGCTTAAGCAGCCGCGGCGACCGCCACCACACTGCTCTGCCGACACGTGCACCATTGACACTGCTGCTGTTGCTCCCCACTGCTGCTGCGACCATCCCTCCTGCCGCCACTGCTGCCCACCGTTGTGGCTGCTGCTCCTGCCACCCTCCTGCTGGCGCTGCCGCCTCCCTGCCACTGCCGTCGCTGCCGTCGCTGCCGCCGCCGCCGCTTCCGCCCGCTACCACCACCACCGCCTCTTGCCCCCGCCCCCCCCCTTCCCACCCCCTGCTACCACCCCCACCACCTGCACCACCATCGCCCCCCGCCAACACCGGCACACTCACCTCATTAGGCGGCTGATGAGTCCAGGGGCTTCCTGGGTTCCCTCTCCCACCGCGGTGAGGAGGCCGCCGAGAGCGCCGCCGACAGCGCACGCGACGCCACGGCGACGCCGCGGGACAAGGCGGCAAGCGTCAAAGATGCCGGGGTCGAAAAAGCGGCAGCGGCACGGGACAAGGCGGCGCGGGCCAAAGACGCCGGGGTCGAAATAGCTGGGGAGGTGAAGGACGCGGCGGTCGAAAAAGTAGCGGCGGCGCGGGACAACGCGACGCGGGTCAAAGACGCCGGGGTCGAAAAAGCTGGGGAGGTGAAGGACGCGGCGGCGGAGAAGGCGGCGGGCGCCAGGGATGCGGTGGTTGACAAGGCGGCGGGCGCGGGTGAATCTGTTGCCATGGGGGCGAGGTACGCGAAGGACGAGGGGGCGCGCATCGCCGAGTCCGCGGCGTCCAAGGCACGGCGCGCCGCCGATGACGTCGAGAACAAGGCTGGGTAAGCCGTGTGATATGATGTGCTGTGTCAGGCGTGCGCGCGCTTGGTGGTGGTGTGTTGGCGCAGTGTTGCTGCAGGTGGCGCGCAGGCATGGCGGGGTTTGGAAGCGCAAGTGTTGGCAAGCTGCGCGTGTGTGCAGTGTTGGTGCCGCAGTAACACTCTTGCGGAATGCACAGTGGCCCATGTGGAGGTGCTGGTGCGCGCTTAGTGCATGCCGCAGCGTGCGTGGTGTGTGCATTTGTTGCCAGTAATGCACTGTCACACCTTGTCATGACGTGGCGCGTGGTCCATTTAGCGCTGCATGCCATGACTACTTCAGTACATTCCCACACATCACGCAACAAGCAAGTGAGGAGCCAGCATGACCGGTATCAGTAATGTACTTTTACTACTACTTGAACTATTTGCGTAGTTTGGCAGTTTCGCAACTGACGGCAGCCATGCCTCATGCCACCCACTGCCACTCCTACTGCCCCCGCCCACCTGCACTCCATCACCCTCCCCTTCTGTGACTGCCCACCCCTCACTGCCCGCCGCTCCTGCCACCCTACCGCCGCCACCCACTCACCCACCGCCGCTGCCGCCCACATCTCTGCAGCTCTGCCAACCTAAGCTGCCGCAGCCGCCGACACCTCCACAGCTACGCCAAACATGTCACCAACGCCCACCCTCCCCCGCCGCTGCCTGCCGCCCCGCGCCTCCGCAGCTACGTCAGGAACGCCGCCAAGGACACTGCGCGCCACGCAAAGGAAGACGCGGTCGTCGCCGCCGAGCGCGCCAAGCGCCGCCTGGGCAACGCCACCCACAGCGCCGCTGACTCCGCCACCGACACCGCACGTGCCGCCAAGCACAAGGCCGGCGACGCCGCCAGCGCTGCCGCCGACAGAGCGCGCGCCGCCCGCGACGCTGTGAGCGACGCCGCCTCAGATGCGTCAGAGGTGGCGGAGGAAGCGAGAGACGAGGTGGAAGGGAAGGTCAGGGGGGCGGCGGGCGCGGCGGCCGAGCGGGCGCGCGGGGCGAAGGATGCTGTAAAGGATGCCGCGAGCGCCGCCAAGAGGAAGACGGGGGAGGCCGCCGGTGCCGCGGCTGATAGCGCCGGGCGAGTCAAGGACAGCGCGGTGGGAAAGGCGCAGGGGGCGAAGGAGAGCGTTGAGGGGGCGGTGACGGATGCGAGGGACCGGCTGCAGGGGGCCGCGGAGGAGGGGGTAGGGGGGGGTGCGGAGCGGGTGAAGGGAGCTGCTGAGCACACGCTCGGCGAGGCGCGGCGTGAGGGGCGGGGGGCTGCTGAGCACGCGCGCGAGGGGGTGCGGGAAGCTGCTGAGCACGCACGCGAGGGCGTCGACTCTGCTGAGCACTCGCGCGCGTCCCTCGCGGCGCGCGCGCGCCACGCCATCGACGAGGCGGAGGAGGCGTGGGCACGAAACCTGCACAGGAACCGGGAACTGGAGCCCGTTTCCGGGGAGAGTTCCGGGGAAGGGTCTGGGGGCGGGTCGCGCCTGCTGCACCGCATCAAGGAGACGCTGGGGATGGGGGGGGCGGGCGGGGAGCAGTCGGAGACGGCGCTGACCGGCCACGGGGAAGGTTCCTCAGAATTTTCTTCGGACAGCGAGGAATTTTTCTCGGGGGATGAGGGCGTGCTGGATGAGGCGGGGATGGCGGCGAAGCGTGCGGGGCGCGCCGCGCGCCGCAAGGCACGCAGTGCCAAGGTGTGTCAAGTCGGCCGCTGCTGCAGCACTTCTTGCTTAGCAGATGTGTGTGCAGGCGTGACTGGTAGTGCAGTGTGTGAGTTGCTGAGCTCGCGGCCACTGTCGTTGCTGAGCGCCCAGTGGCATGTGCTATGAGTGATTTCATCGCTGGCAGTGTGTTCATTGACTGCGAAAGTACCTATGCGGCATCTGTGTACATATGCCGCTGCGCACCATGTCACAGCTACTAGCACCCCATCCCACACTCTGCCAGCCCTGAGTGTGTGCACGTCTTCAGTGCCGAGGGAAGCACATCTAAGTACCCTGCTAATCACCCCTCTGCCCCGCTTCCCCCCCCCCCCCCCCTCTTCAACACATGCTTCCACAGGAGTACATGGGGCGCAAGGCGCGCGAGGCCACTGACTACGTCGGGGACACCACCACCACCTCGTCGCGCCAGAAGCTGCCCCTTGAGTTCGATTCCGACCGCTCCGAAGACGAGTACGCCAAGTGAACAAAGCCAGCCTTGAGCGCATGCACATCCGGCGCTAGCAGCCGCAGCACCACGGCTTGTGGCGGCACCGCAGCAGCGGCGGCACTGAAGCGCTGCAACGGCGCAGGCCCATCACGCCGGTGTGGCCACACAGCTCTGGGAGTGCTGCAGTGCCAGTGATGCCGGGTTGGTTACCACGCATTGCACCTGTGCAGGGGGTGTGGTGTCGGAATGTCGCAGTACTGCCGCTGGCGCTGGCTGCCAGTCTGTGTGCACCTGGCGTTGTTTGCAGCGTGGGTTGCTGAGGGAGGGTGTGTAGTAGCTGGCAGCGGCAGCAGCGGCAACAGATGCCACATTTTTGTGTTGGGGAAGCATGCGCATGTCTCGCACACGCCACATGCCCAGCTGCTGAGGTGCTGGCGTCATCACGGGAGATTGTATGCCATAGACTGCCACTGCCGCACGGCGGGAGCAGTGAATGAATATGCACGGTGCAGGCGCGCTGCATGTGCAGGATGCAGCAGTGGCAGCCACTGCCGCAGTGCGTGGAACAGCGCCAGGCATGAGCCACGGTACAGTGGTTGCAGTTTGGCGGGCGGGCGAGGCAGGCGCTGATAACACCCAGACAACTCCCTGCTCAGGGCAGCTCTGCCATTCTGCAATTGGTTGCATGAGGCGTCAGAGTGGGCAGGCCGGCCCGCCATAGGATATGCCGGCGTCTGGAGTCATGTGGCAAAACGGGGTGCATACGTGCACATGTGGGCGAACCGCAGCGGCAAGCTTTGTGTGACGTGGCACGCTGCGCGTGGTATGCCGCTGGCAGGCACGCGCTTAATGGATGCGTAGTGCGTGTACGGGGTGTCGCAGGTTGCTGGTTGGCGCGCGCTGTTGCTGCATGCCTGTGCTGCTTGGTGCTGTGTCTACCGCTTTTGCTACTGCTGCTGCTACTGACGCTAGTGTGGCACTGCGCGAGCAGCGCACATGCAGCATCCTGCTGTTCGCACCTCTGAATGGTTCTGTGTCGCCCTTGTCCGTGAGAGCACTTGTGTCGTGTGAAGCGAATTTATGCCAGGCATGCACCAAAGCGACTGTATACCAGGCATGCACCAAGCACCAAGTGCTGGTGCCAGGCTGGTACTGCGGGGTACGTTTAGTGCTGTGTGGCACGTGCTGAGGGTGCTCTACATGTGCATATAGCAAGCAGTCGGCGTCACCAGACATGCAGCGAATATTCATATGACACACACAACAGCTGTTGGGAAAACTTATGCCTGGCAGGCTGCGCCAGCCCTGCTCTGCTGAGCAGAGAAGGCGGCACGCCTCCGCGAAACACTTTCATTATGATGGGCGATAGCTGTTGTAGATCCATTGTGGGCAAGCTTGCAGCATACCACCACCCCACTCTCAGGCAGTCATGTCGCACTGCCAGCAAGCGCGCTCACCAGCTCAAGCTGGTGCGTCTGTCACGCGCCCCTCCAACTTTGTGCCCCCGTGCCATCAGCAGCTGCTCAGCGCTGATACAGGCACAGGATGCACTGGGATGCTGCTGAACACTTGCATGCGCAGCTGCCCAGGGCCGCAGCTACAGTATGGCGACAAGCAGGCAAGGTCCCCCCCCAAAAAGTCGCTGCATGCGGTGTTTGGGGACAAAGCTACCCACCCCCCCGCCAAGTCCGCTGTTGCCACTGCCATGTGCGCGCCTGCCGCCTTCACCCCGGGCACAAACTGCAAAGGGTCCCATGGTGCCTCGAATATCCGCCGTGCCGTGCATAGTTCACCACTGGCAGCACTGGGAACGCAATGCCCAGCATCCCGTACTATTGCGCCCCGCTATGACTTGCATGGCTTGCAAGCGTACCACGTCAACCGCCCTCCCCATGCCGCTCACATATGCCAGCCACACCTGCTGTGTGGTTGCCATGAATTGCAGAACATATTGCGTTGGTAGAAACGTCACCTGCTCTCGCCATTACTGCCTGGCGCTCCCAAAGGGCACCATGACGTGCCGACAGTCTCCTCAAAGCATGCCAAGCACGCCTGCAACTGCCGCGCGCTCCCCCCCGTGCCCAAACTAGATGAAGCCTGCGGCGCTTTCTCCATCATGTGCACGGGCATTGCCCTCTCCGCATCAGTGTTCACTCGCCTCATATTTGCCGCGGGCGGGCTTGCCCAATAATCCATGAAACACAGGGGCCCATGAATACGATGGGGTCCAGCCCAGTGAGGGTGTACATCGCCTCCGTCAACTTGAAATTTTGAAATCAGCGACCAACCTCCAGCTGCATCCCCAGCCTCACCAGCACCTGCCGCTGCACCTGTCAACCAGCTGCGTATGTATCCATGCTGAAAACATGCGGCTGCCCACTGCGCAATGCCGTACTTCATTTGCCTCCGGTGTGTCAGAACACATGCGTGCCAAACCACCTCCAGCGCTGCATTCAGCTGCGTTTGCCCCTCCGCCAACCCATGCCGCAGTGCTGTTGAGGCTGCCAGTGCCTCCGCAGCGGAGTCCCCAGCCCCGCCTCCCCCATCGCCCGCTCCCTCACCCCTGCCGCTCCTGCCACCTCTGCCTCCCCTACCACCCCTGCCATACAACCTGCCCTACCCGCTGCCTCAGGCACCCATCTCGCTGACCCAAGTGTGCACTGTCCACCTGCACAACGACCGCTCAGCCGCCGGCTCATCTCCACGCCTGTGCCAAAATGTGTGGGGCAATTTCTGGGCAGCACTGCTTCAGCTATTAGTAAGTAGTACTACTTCAAGTACTTTGTGGAATACACCATGCCGTTAGCACTACTTGCTACTGCTTCCTCTGCTGAGCACTGCTGCACCACTGCAAACAAACCTACCTTGCAGCTTCGGCATCTCGCTATCTTCAGGAGGCCCATGGGGTCTTTATGTGGTTTGATTGGGGACAGAAAGTTTTCTGGGTGCATGAGCGTTTACTACCATTACTTACCATTATTACATAAATTATATGAATACCTGCAGTACGAAGCTAAATATGCCGTAGCACCACTGGCAGCTGCGCGGCGCGGTGCCACTGCAAGCCCCACCCTCATCATGGCAAACCCCCGCTCTAGTACTAGCACGCCAGCCTGCTGAGCACACCCAGGACCGCCAGCGCCGGTGCCACAGTGCCCTGCGGCATAGGCAATGCCCGGGCCATGCCAATGTGTGCACATCTTCTACTTGTGCTGGCTGGCAGAGTTCGAGTCCGTGCTGCTGCTGGCAGCATTGGTAGTAGCCTGGGCGCCAATGGCCGCGCGCAGGCCAGCCTTTCCTTCAGGGCCCGGCGCGTGCACCACGAAGTAATAGCGCATGTCTGGTGGCCATTTCTGCAGGTCGGTTCGCAGGTGGTACGTCGTCCGCACGTAGTTGGGGAGCGCCACAAACAATGCGGAGTTGCTGTGGTTGCATCCCGTCTTCACCATGAGGGCAGGCTAGCAAACTGCTCGTCGAGCAGCTCGACGAGCAGTTTGCGAGCCTCGTCGAGCAGTTTGCGAGCCTGTCGACGAGCAGTTTGCGAGCCTCGACGAGCAGTTTGCGAGCCTGCCCTCATGGTGAAGACGGGATGCAACCACGGCAAGTCCGCATTCAAGTTGCTGGCGGCGCTCCCCGACTACCTGCGGACAACATACACCACCTGCGAACCAGCCTGCAGAAAGGGCCACATGCACTATTACTTCAGTCGTGTGCCAGCAGCAGCAAGGACTCGAACTCTGCCAGCCAGCACCAGTAGATGATGTGCGCACATTGGCATGGCCTGGCAATGCCTGTGCCGCAGCGCACTGTGTGGCACTGGCACCGGCGGTATTTGGTGTGCTCAGCAGGCTGGTGTGCTACTACGACTACTAGAGCGGGGGTTTGCCATGATGAGGGTGGGGCTTGCGGTTGGGGCAGGCCAAACTCACAGACCAGCCTCTGCAAATGACCGAACATGGCACACACACAGGCAAGCAGGGTGCACTGTGTAAACATGCCCACGTGTGTCACAGCTAGCTGGTGGGCATGCGCCCCAGTCAAGCCCTGAGGGATGTTAGCTTAGACACGTCAGAAATATACTTGTGATAAGATAAGTCTTCAAGAGCATATACTTTAGGTGAGACACTTCAGAAGTATACTCACGAGGGAAGCCTTTGACGCTGGTACCTTCTGTGAACTGTAGCTTGCGCATCAGCAACAATAACAGCTGCCACTAAATGACTGTGGAAAACCGCGTCATCCACACCTACAAGTGAGGTTCTTGTGCACGACTGTTTGCGCCGCATTTCACGTACTGCCTTACATCCACTTCCCACTGCATACTGTACACTGTGCTGCGCACGTCCATGCGCGGTGGCACTTTTAAGAGGGAGGTACTTTCACACCACTGCAGAGTGCCAACACCGCCACCGATCCTCCCCACCCTGCCCCACGTTGCCATAGGTACTGCGTCCACTGCAATGCCGACCAGCAGCACATGGCAGCATTTCTCCACGCGGTGCATGAGCCAGGGCACGCCATGGGGTATCTAGGAACTTTGTGCACAAATGGCAGTCAGGTGTGTGTGTGTGTGGGGGGGGGGGGGCGCGCGTCACACTGCCTCGGACACCAGAGGTGGCCCGTGAAGCAAGGGTTAGCAACTCCCCTATAGGTATACCTCCCAGAGGAAGGCACCAGGATGCCCTGCCGCGACCTGTGCTGCCGCAGGCGCCAGCCACTACCAGGCTCTCGAACCAACAACTCAGAGGATGCAGCTGCTGCAGCTGATGAGCGCAAAAGCAAGTTCTGGTACCAAGAGCACTGCAAACCCCGCTGCAAGGGCTGTGCCTTTTTAGGCCTCTTGTGTCCTAAGCGAGTGTGCCCCCGCGCTAGACTCACCTCTGGACGGGTGCCTATACCAGCCGCCCCGTCGTGCTAGGCAGACACACGCACCGCCACAAGGGCTCACAGCACCCCTGGGGCAGTGTATTGTGCAAGGTTTTATGCGGCAGCGTGCAGCTTGAAGCAGTGAACTTTACCAAGCTTGGTAAAGTTCACTGCTTCATGGGTATTACAACTTCAACTGTGTACTGCTTAAGGCCCCCACCAGAGCAGGCTGAAATTAATTTCCTGTGAAATATTCTTAA
>JAULBY010026140.1:0-17028 GCA_032358315.1 Ophiocytium majus | reverse complement strand
CGCGCCGCCCCGCCGCCAGCGCGCCCGCCACGTCCCCTGCGCACGCGCGCGCGAGGCGCCAGTGGCGCAGGTAGGGGTAGGAGAGGGCGCGGCGAGCGCCGGCGGTGACGACGTCGCGTGGATCCGCACCCCACACCTGTGGGGGGAGGGCGGCACGGGGAGGGGCAGGCGGCGATGCGCGCGGTGAGGTGGTGGGTGGGGGCAGGGGGGAGAGGTGTGTTTCAGTTGTGTCGTCTGGTCGGTGATGGGAGGAGTAGACTCTGGGGTGTTGGGGGCTGGCGAGCGGGCAGGGCACCTGGCCACACAGGGGAGCGTGGTCGCAGGCGCAGGTGGGGGGCTTGCGGCACTCGCAGGCTCACTGATGTGCGCATGGGCTGCCTGGATCATGTTCCGTGGCAGCTGTCTGGGTGCATGCGCCAGAAAAAGCTACCACGGCGCCGCGCGCAGACACCTGCGTGCAAACACATGTGCAAGCGCACAGATGGGTAACCATGGCCGTACTACTTGAACGAAGTAGAGCAAGGGGAAGTGTGCCCCTCTGCGGCAAATGCGTTTAAAAAAAAAAAAAGCCTGGTGGGCCTGCTGCTGCGTCTTTTTCGTACTGCCACCCAGCATGTAGCTGTGGGGGCGGTCGGCACCAAGTGGGACGGACCATTGTGCCTCCACCTGCAGCTGCCCTATACAGCGCATAGGTCTGCTTGGAATGGAGTGTGTAAGTGAGTGGTCGAGCGCTGCCTCAAACCAGCTGAGAATCACGCTCAAGTAAGGCAACTATACTATACTTCGAAGTATACACTGTACACACATGTATGTTGTACGTCGAAGTGTATTACAGGACTGGTGGGACTGCAACGTACTACTGAAGTACGATGTTGGTAACTGATACCTAGTAGATAGTGATGGGTCAATGCGTACAACGTATTTTATACGTTGTACAGAATACGGCGTATTTCTACGACCCAAAAACGCGATATACGGCGTATTTGCCGTATAAATACGCTCATCTGCATACGTTATATACGGCGTGTTTTCATGCGTTATACCGGCGTATAACGCGAAAATTATACGCTGTGACCCATCACTACTGATAGAGCGCTTGCC
Source organism: Ophiocytium majus (assembly GCA_032358315.1). Lineage (NCBI taxonomy): Eukaryota > Xanthophyceae > Mischococcales > Ophiocytiaceae > Ophiocytium > Ophiocytium majus. Next base: position 15,927 of record JAULBY010026140.1, on the reverse strand, counting down.
TCAAACCAGCTGAGCGTCCCGCTGAGTATGGCAATGGTCCACGCGGACTCCACGTTGCCCTCGCCCTGAGTCGTCCGCTGGTCGTATGCGCACCTGCAACCACGTGCCGTAGCGGCAACGCCTCCCAGCAGCACACAGAGTAAATCAGTTTTTTTGAAATGCGCACCTGCAGCCGTGTGCCGCACCGGCAGCGCACCCCAGCAGCACACGGCATCCCCAGCAGCACACAGCATCAATTAACTCGTTAAAAGCAGGGTGCGACTTGCTGCATGGAGGCTTGCTGACCCCTATAGCAGTACACCATTCTGGTCATTCGTTATCTAGGTGTACTGGTGGTGGGGTGTCGGGCTGGTGCGCTCTAGGCATGGTGCGCCGGGGAATGGGGTGTGTGCTGGGCTATGGTGGGACAGAAACGCGACGGCGACTGCTGCCATTGAAGTATGTCAGCGGTCAGATGCGTCATGCTGGTCGGCACATGAAACCCAGCCATGAGGCGTGCTGAGCAGCAGGGGGTGACATTGCGGCACCAGTGAGACGCTGGCATGCACAAAGCACTTGCGGTAGGCGTGTCTTACAGTATGCGTTATATGAAAACTCATCTAGGAGCGATAAACTCTAGGTCTCCCCACCGGTAGGGGCCGTCACCCTGGGCGGACCCGTGCAAGGGGGTGAACAAAGCAAAGACTTGCGCCTACTCAGGGCGGTCAAGTCTCGCACCTACCGAAGCGCGGATTCCATCATAGATATGTGGAGCGTCCAAGTGGGGGCTGCAGGCACCGTGGCTGAAGCAGACTTACTTGTATCGGAGTGGTGGCGGTTGGTGACGCTAGCGCCACAGGGAGTTATGCGCGCAAGACCGTGCGGTCAAAATGCTTGACATGAGTAGCTGGTGGCAAAAGTCATTATAAGCATTCCTGCGGCAGCCATGCAGGGGACGCGCGTGACTCACCCAAATATGATGTCTGCGAGGCCCTGAAACAGCTGCCACTCCTCGGCGGACCCAGCGCTGCGACCGTGCAACCGGCATGCAGGCAGCGCTCAGTGCATCGATGGTTTCAGCACGACCACTGCGCCATCGACCGCCAGCGGATGCCATCAGCCCCAGGGGCGTGGGGTACAGCACTCCCACAATGACAAAACACAGAACTTCCAGTTGGTGTTCTCGTTGGAGCCTAGAAAAAATCAAGAACTCAGAATAATCAGAACTCGCTCGATAACCTTGGAGAAAAAAACTATGGCGGAAATGACTAAATTGAAAGTGAAACATACGAATGCTGAAATTTTTCCGGCATTGCCAGGTGAAGAAAGGGGCCAGTTCAGAACTGTAAAGGCAGCTGCATGGCGGCAGAGAAAATTGCTCAGGCGTGGCGCATTTGTCGGTTGCCTGCGCTCGCATCTGTGGCTGCACACCTGATGCACACTGGCAAAAGGCACACATTGGCAGGCGACGCCTGCCAGCTCGGCCTGAGGCCAGGCGCCACACAGGGTAGGCATTTGTTGTAGCTATCCCGGCTTTCTCTACTTAACAAGTTTTTCTTACATCTAAAAACAATAATGAACACATTTGTGTGTACTGTGGTAGCAAGTACAGTGCACGGGCAGGTGCCGGCCTGCTGTTGAGGCGTACACCAGGGCGCAGCTGGTCTGCTCTCAAAGCAGACGTGATCATAGTTGGCATGGTAGGGAACCCATGTGGTCATACCTGACGAGGTACTCCTTCCGTGGGAGCTGCGCCATCTGTGCCTGCTCCTCCTCGGAGAAAAAGCCTTGCGAGGCGTCACCTGCTGGGCAGTGACAGGTGGGATGGTGCTCAGCAGCTGCAGCAGCACCATGTGCAGCACGCGCAATAGCTTGAGGAGGAGCAGCAGCAGCAGCAGGATCAGCGGCGGCAGCAGCAGCAGCAGCGGCACTGGTGGCGGCGGCGGCGGCAGCAGCAGCAGCAGCAAATCAGGCAGAATGCTGCATGCACTGTGCAGCTTCGCTGAAAGGAGCATGTTGTGAGTCGAAGCAGGCGCCTTCTTGGTTTGGTTGCAACCAGCGCAGGGTCGGCTGCTGTAACATACCTAGGGGCATGCTGTCGCCGCCAGCAGCCGCTTGCGCCGCCTGCTGCTGAGGCGCCCCCTTGGGCTGCGTCCATTCCGCGAGCGCGTCATAGGCCATCGCCTCCGTGAATATAGCGTCCTCCTGACGGCAGCACGGCGGCACACACACAGCATTCCTTTCTTACTCAACAAGTACGTGAAGTAGTGATGCCAGTACTTCTTCAAGTAGTTGAAGTAGTGATGCCAGTGGCGCGCCCACATTTTCATGCAGCAGAAAAGTTGAAGTACTGGCTTCAAGCTTGGGCGGCGGACATCTGGCAGGGGCGCATGGGGTGACATGCTGCACAACGCGGTGCAGTGCGAGACAGTACGGGGTTGCGATTGCTAAAGGGAGTACATGTGGCGCACGTATGCCAGTGCGGTGGCCTTATTCAACGTGGATGCGCTACCAAAGCGCATGAAGCAAGGGCCTGCAGCACGAAGTTGCAGGCGGTCGCCGCGGCCAACGCCGGCAAGGAGCACACCACGTGCGGAATGGCCACCCGCACTTGAGAAATAATGCAGCGAGTAACTGGGAACGCTGTACTCTTGGGCCACAATGCGCATGACGGTACACTTGCGCAAGCTGCGGCACGTGCAGATGCCGGCTGCAGGAACAGTCCAGCAACGCTGCAAAGGGTGCGCGTTCGGTTTTCACAGCTGTGTTGCACTTGGCAGCGGCAGCAGGTAGCTGCGCTCACCTCCGCCCCCAGCAAGTCTCCCAGGTACCGTTCCGGGTCAAAGTCCGAGTCCTCCGCTTCCAGCCTGCTCAGCAGCATGTTGCACATGGAACCAGCATCAGCGTGGACATATTTGGATAGCGGCTTGTTCGCTGCCTGCTGTTCCTTAAAACCTACAGAGCGTGCAGGGTGTCGCCCACATTCCTTCTCCCATTTCGAACTGCCTTCATTGACTTGGCATATCGTTGCACCATGTTCGAACTGCGCATCTCAAAGCACCGCCCCCCATCCCCCCCCCCCCCTCTCGGATGGTCACCCCGAGTTTTTCCATTGCTACTACAAGAGTAAATCTGACGGTGTACCAGCACCATGCTGCCACAGTGACACACAAAGCCACTGACGCCAAGTGTTGTGCCCATGCTGAGCAGCAGCAGCTGTTATGCTGCACTGCCACTACTGCGCTGGACGCCGCGTGCACTCCAAGCTGCGAGCCACGCAACGGCCACTGGGCATGTGAAGCGCCCGAGGCCTGCGCACAGCAGGCTGGCACGCGCCACCACCCGCCGCCGGCGCCACCTGCCCCCATGTGCCCAACATGCCCTGTGCACCGCGGCTGAGTTGGTGCGCCGCATGTGTGTGTGGCAAGCATGCACATGCTGGGAGGGGCAGGGCGCAGGCTGTGTGCAGCGCGGCTGCACCTACAGTAGTTCTTGAGGCTGCAGCTAGCAGGACTGCCTTACGCAGAGCTGTGCGTGCAACCTGGTGTTGCCGCACCCAAGGGGGCACAGCGCACGTACCTGAGCTCTCGTCGTCGTGCGTCTGGTGTCTGTTGCAAGTGGACACGCACATGTGCGGGGGGTAGCAGCAGCGGCGGCGAGAGCAGCAGAGCCAGCAGCAGCAGTGGCACGAACAGCGGCGGCAGCGACAGCAGCAGCAGCAGCAGCCGCAGCAGCAGCAGCACAGCGCCGTGTGGCACCAGGCTGTTAGCGCCACTGGCGAGTTGGAAGCAGCATGGCCAAAAGTGCGCCTGAGGCATGGCCATGGCAGGTGCGTGTTTGTGCAGTTTGCTGGTTGTGGGAATGAGCAACTCAATACGTTAGGGTGCATATGCCAGTGGTTGTCGAGCTGCTTTGTGGATACTGGAGGGCAGAGGGTGTGGCAGCAGCTAAGTTCTGCCTGCCCTACAGTGCATGTGCTGGGGGAACCGCAGTACGCTGTGCAGCGTCAAAACATCAATATGGTACGGCTGCCACTGTAGTACACACATTTCGGTGCTGCCTGGTCGCGTTGCAGCGATCTGTACAAAGCAGTGGTGGTGAGAGGACTGGCTGCGGCGACTATCAGGCACGCACTCGCAGCAGCAGAAGTACCGCTGCAGCATGCTACCACAGCGTATGATGTGAGGCTAACTCAAGGTGAAAACACCCCCCCTCTCAGGTACCTCATCTGGGGCAGGAAGCTGTGCCATCTCCCGCAGCTCCTCTCGCAGGCCCTTGAAGAAGCCACTGAAAGACTGGTTGAAGCCGTACCTGACAGCAGGCAGCATAGCCGCGCACACCCGACATGCCCACAGGTGCGCAGCAGTTGACATTCGTGTGTCAGTCCAGAGAAACGAGGTCACGTGCGCACCACTTGAAGTTGGGCATGTGGAACTTCAACTTCAATTTGAACTGTTTCCCCTGGCTTGCAGAATTAAACGCCTTCGACTATGGCAGTAAGACCCCTGTGGGCACCACAAAGCCGCGGGGGCGTACGGAGGCTGGACGCGTGTCGTAGCACTACACGGTACTACTACTTCTTTTGTAGTAGTATCATCATTTTTATTACACAGAACACGACACGTCGTATGTGGAGCATGCGTCCAAAAAAGCCCATTGCCATGCATGGTGCCTCCTCCGAGGCCAGAGCGGAGACTTGAAAAGAACTAGGGAAAGAAACCTAAAAGGCTGCTAAGCCCAGATACTGCCGTGGCTGGGGCAAAATGCCAGGCCGAAGCCTGTGGGGTGATTTGTCCACCTGGTGAAAAGCACTAGGCAGCCCCCACACGTACACGCGCCGGTCAAACTAGTAGGCTTATGGTATTGAGATCCATTTTGCCAAAGCCGTGGGGACGTACCGAGGCTTGGGTGGAAGAAGGTCGACGTCCGAGACCGCGTCCGCAGCAGCGGCAGCACAGCTTTCGCCTGCGGCGGCCTCGTCGCCAGAGTCAGCGGCCTGCAAGAGCAGAAGGGGTCAGCGGCGCGCACGCCATTGTTTTTGTGAGCATGTAAAAGGGATGCGCACATGCAACATCTACCGTAGGTGTTCGTGCATGAGACGCCCACCCTGTGGTGTTGCCGGGTGTTGGCCATCGCCTAAGCCGGGTGGTTCTTACTCAGAAGGGGGTGGTATAGTACTTCAAGTATACTTCACATACTTTAAGCACTTCAAAGTATATACTTCGAGTGCTTGATTCTGAAGTATTCATCAGAAGTCTACTAGAACAATAACTCGCATGTTGATACACAGGCGACCCTGGTGTTGCGGCCGCGCACCCCTTGTCCACTCGGGGATGCCGTTTTCGGGCGGGGGGGGTATACTGGGGGGTGTAATACTTTGGTAGCTACCGTATCTGCTGGTGGAGCGCATGGAGCAAGGCTGTTGTACCAATACACTTGCACTGGCACTCCGCACCCTCTTGGCTGGAGACTCGCGGCCCGCAGGAAGGGCACCGGCGCACGACACACATAGCATACCATTTTGTCCCCGTACAGTATGCAGACGAGACAACAGCCAGGTAGGCACCACACTGGCTGCGCCGCCTATGCCAAAAGCACGGGGTCTCTGCCACGCGGCAAAACACGTCACACACGCACCAGTGACAGGGGGGCAGCGGCTAGCCCACATGCCACCGGGTCAGTGGTTAATTTGCCTACGGGGGCAGAGGTCTGCCCGCGTGCATGACACCCGGCTGTGCTGGGTCCGTGAGCGTGGGGCCCGCCAACAGCAGCGCACATAGCCAGCCCTTGGCAGCATCACACCAGTAGCGTGTCGCTGGTGGTGAAGCGCCATCGTCCTCAAGGGTACCGAGGAGCAGCTAAACGACACACACAGCAGTTCACTCACGTTGAACGTGTCCGATGCAAGCACCTCAATACCGGCACCACCCTCCCCACCCCCTGCTCCTGCCGGTGCGTCCGCAGCCAGCTCCCGTGCGGGGTCCCACTTTGGCTGCGCGGCCCACGCAAACACACAGACACACACTTGTGAGGACGAATAAGCACAGGTGTGGGGGGCACGAAAGTACTACTGTAGTACTAAGGGTGCGGATCCCAGGTATTGCTGTGGCTGCGGCGACCGCCAGGGCCAGAGCTACAGCATGGTGTGGTGCTGCTGGCTCCACCAGGAAGAAACAGTGGTCAGCAGCAGCACCTGCTGAGCACAGACTTCAAGTTGAAGTTGTACCTGTAGTAGTGCGGAGGTGAGGTCCAGGTCTGGGAAGTCCGTGCTCAGCAGTGAACAGCGGTCAGTACCAAAGTCTGCTGAGCATGTGCTTCAAGTTTACCTGTAAAAGCGCGGATGTGAGGTGCAGGTCTGGGAAGTACCAGAGTCTGCTGAGCATGTACTTCAAGTTGAAGTAGTACCTGTAGAAGCGCGGGGGTGAGGTCCAGGTCTGGGAAGTCCGTGCTCAGCAGTGAACAGTGGTCAGTACCCCAACGTCTGCTGAGCATCTACTTCTTGTAGTATTTAGCTCAAGTGAAATATTACCTGTAATAGCGCGGAGGTGAGGTCAAGGTCTGGGAAATCCTGTCCGGGGTGCACCTTGGGCAGGTGCAGCACCACCGTGCCGCCCTCCTGCGAGGGGTCGTACACCGCACGGCACCTGCAGCCCAGAATACACGCACATGAACAGTTGGTTAGTGGTTGGTATACATGCACTACTACAGCATTCACATGCATATGTACACACACAGAGGGCAGGCTACTTTGGTGTTGAAGGCGCAGAATCATCACAGCACAGGCGTTTTCCCTAGCACTCTGCAGCCCAGAATACAAGCACATGAACACAGTCAATTGATCAGTTGTTGGTATCCTACTACAGTATGCCGCACCTGCAGCCCACAAGCACATCAATGCAGTCGGTAAGTGGCCCAGTACTAGGTGTACGTCAAAGTATATACACACAATGGGGGGTGGAGGCTGTTTGGTGTTGGGCACACAGATAAATGAATGCACGGGCGCTCTCCCTAGCACTGTGCCATTTTGCCACGGCGGCAGCCCACAGTAGAAGCGCGTGAAAGCATGCCATCACAAGTGGTGGTGGTGTGCATGAGCTACTACATCTTCCCCCATTAACACACACACACACAGGGTGGAGGCTACTTTTGTGTTGAAAATGCAAAAAAATCACCGCGTGGGAGTTTTCCCTGGCACTCTGCCATTTTGTCATGGCGGTAGGTGGAGCCACACACCATTCGTTGTCTGTAACCCAGCTGTTCACCCACTTGCTCACACACGAGTAGCCGCTACCCTACACTCAAGAATATGGCTAGTGGGAACATGCGTCAGGCGCTTACAGTGGTGCTGAGTACCCCGGTGTCAGTCACGTCTAAACATTCGACAAATGGGCCATCTCGGTTACTGAACGGCACCTGCATCAGGTCATCAGATGCACCAGGCAGAGACAACACAGCCGCCATGCCCTTTGCAGCTGCAACTGGGATAAACTCAAGACAGCCAGGCTGGGGGGCCGGGCCACAAGCTCACCCGAACTATTTAAACCGCATCCTAGCATGTTGCTACAGCACTACTCTAGTGGCTTAGAGCCCCATATCCCAGGAATCGTGCTCCCATCGCCACCCAGCTCCCGATACACCATCCATTCAAGCATTTAACATTCAATTTACGTTTACGTTTGTATGGTGTTCGAGCTGCCAAGTCACCGCATAAGAACCCCCCCCTGTGGCCTCGCAAGCATGCCCGCCAGCAGCGCTGGGCCCCAGGGGTGCCATGGGTTGCGAACTCTATGTGTTTTCCTATTAAGGTACGCTTACAAGAATATATGGTTATGGTGTGACAAAGGGTTCACTGCCAATACTTCTATTTGTCCAACAGCACCAAGCCATTCAGCCACACGGCGCACGTACTGAGCCGCACGTTTTGTTTACAGTCAGACGTGGTGCATATATGCGCATTTGGTGCAGAGAAGGGGGCACATATGTACATATACATATATATTTCGAAAGTGCTTATACTGAGGTACTCACAGTACCGTTCCGGTTAAGTAGTACGGCTCAGCCCTGCTCGCTAGCAGCACTTGTTGCTCTGGATTGTTGAAAGTTGTTTGTTTGTGTTCGTGTACACATGTACATATGTATCATATGTATCACACGTTGAAGGGCACGTGCGATCGCCACGAGCGTGCTGGGATGCATAGCATGGGTTCTTGCACACCCACAAGCGCAAATAGATAAATATAATAACTAAAGAAATTACTTTACAGTAGTGTGCAGTATGCTGTAGAGTAGGCACGTGGCTCGTGCACGTTGCACTCTCAGCGCTTGCCTGTCATCAACCTCCTCGTTGTGCACGGGCAGCGGCAGCCGCAGCTTGAGCAGGTAAGGTTTGCAGTAGAAGCTGACGCCGCACCCGTCGTCCTGAATAACCCGCGACAGATGGCAGCAACCGCAGCACCAAAGCATGACATTGTCACCTCAAGTACTGGGTGCATTGCTGGTTGCAGCACGTGCGCGCACGATGTTGCAAAGACTAAAATAAAATGTCGTTGCTGCTTGTTATTTTGGAGTACAGCGCCATGCTGTGCGTGGCAACGGCAGGTGGTGAACCCTCTGGGGGGTCAGAGCCGCTGCTGGTCACAAGCTTGTCGCCCCCCTGCGTAATGCGAGCGGCACGTAATCGCTCACGCAGCTGCTGTCGCCGCTGCTGCTGTTGCTGCCTGGTGCGGCTCGGCCGAGTAAAATGTTGGCAGCACGATCAGCAGCAGCAGCTGCTGCTACTGCAGCTACTTCCCACTGTTGTGGTGTCCTAAAACAAGACAGCAGCTGCCCCCGCACCACTTGCCTCCACATGCGTCTCCGCCGCCGACACCCTGATGTGCGGCACCCGTATGGTCACCAGCACAAAATCATCCGTTTGGTCCAGACTGAAGCGCGGCGTCACGGGCATTGCAGACGGCAGCAGCAGCGATATCCTGCTCCACCACCAGCGCCAGCAGAGCGGCACGCCTCACCCCTCCCTGGGCTGTGGACACAAGTGGCGAACAAACCCCAACTGCAACTTAAAACTTCAACTTTAGGAGGCTGTGCTCTGTCTGAGACACAACAGGCCCTGGCGCACCACCTCTGGACACCACTGCCTGTCTGCACCTCGGTTGCCGCTACGCCGACATGGATCAGCGTCAGGGGGTACCATCGCAGCACGCGGAGCAAACACAGGCACCAGCAGATGCGAAGCCAGATAGTCACTCTGCTCCAGGAGCACCTGCAAAAGCAGCAGAGGCGGAGCAGCCGAAGGATGTGGATCCCTTGGTGAAGGTGACCAACATCTGCGAAAGGTGGGCTTCCTCTTACCTATGTGACGCCTGAGGCTTCCCACTGCGTTTGTTGCAGCAGCCGCAGCGCAGGGAGCAGCGAAAGGCAGCCGCACCAGCACCACCAGCAGCGTAAGCAGGCACAGCTGTAATTACCACCATCAGAGCGGCGGCAACTCCTAGCACCCTTGCTGTCAGTGTCAGCTGGCAGCTTTTGCAGCTGGCCCTGACACGGCCAGTACTGCTGACAACAGCAGCAGGCAGCTGTGACTGCGAGAAGATTTCGCGTCTGTAGCAAAATTTGCGTACTTGAGCGATGCTTTGCGGAGCCTGCGTTCAACACACCCAAGCACACGCCGTTGTGCAACACATGGTGTGAGTTTTCCACAATGTGCGTGCGGGCGCGTAAGCCACAAGCTTGATGTACGCAACATCCCGTGCAAGTTGCTTGTCATGTACTTCGAGAATTACTTAGAAGTACAGTGCAGTGCAGGCATAGGACACCCAGCATGGTACCATGCCCCATTGAACACCGTTGCGCGCCACGCGCCATCCGCGGCATCTGTCACATACTTCTAGTTGTACTACTTGTAGGTAGTTGGTTGCCATGGCTCTCCCCCCCGTGTTGCACGTCCCCATGTAGTCGCTGCGCCTCATGCGAGTGGCACATGTACAGGGTTGCCGCAATCGTAATTCTTTTCAAAGTTCATCCCGTGCAGCTGAAGCTTCTTCTCCCTCTGAACCCGAAAAGAAGTTACAGTTGAAGTGGTTTTGCAATCTCTGTGCTTGTCATTTTAGGAAAACACCCCAGCACCTAGTTCTAGGTTCAGCACTTGTTGCAGCAGTGACGGTCGTACACATACCAGGCTGGTACTGAGTGCGTAGCTGCCATGCAGGAGAGGTCACCGTGGTTGCTCAACAGCTCGCGAGCGCTGCGCACTCTGGGTGTCCAAAGCCCCAGCCCGGCGATACATGATCTGGCCTTTGGCCAGCTGGGGATGCAGGTCCGCAACGGCATACAGGAGAGGCTGCCAGGTCAACGTCTCCATGCACACCTCGCCCGCTGCCGTCCCATGACTCGGCCGCACTTGGGTCGCAAAGCAGGCGCACCTGGCGCTGGAGGACGTTGTCCGTATGTATGCATGCGCCTTCAAAGTATGCATGCGCCTTCAAAGGCGCATGCATACATCCGGACATTCAAAGGCGCATGCATACATCCGGACAACGTCCTCCAGCAAAGGCGCATGCATACATACGGACAACTTCCTCCAGCAAAGGCGCATGCATACATCCGGACAACGTTCTCCAGCAAAGGCGCATGCATACATCCGGACAACGTCCTCCTGCGCCAGGTGCGACTGCTTTTGGACCCAAGAGCGGCCGAGTGATACGACGGCAGTTGGTGAGGTGTGTGCAGAGGTGTTGACATGGCAGCTACTCCTGCGTGGCGGTGTGGACGTGCACCCCCAGGTGGCCCACGGCAAGATCATCTATCGCCGAACTGGGGCTTTGAACAGTGACACCCGCACTGCACGGCGCTCGCGAGCCGGTGAGCAACCACCTGCCGCATGGCCGCCACACACTCAGTACCTGCCCACCTGTGTCACAGTGTGAAGAAACTCAAACAAATCCACAGCCACACACAGATGGCTACTGACATGCCAAGACCTGTTGACGCTCCGCTGCGTTTTGGCGTGTCGGCAGCCACATGGGCGTCGCCCTGTTGGCGCGAGTGGTGGCACTGCAGGGGTGCTGCTACGTGTGGGTGGGGGAGGCGCCTTTGGGGGGGGGCGACGGAAGCTCCGTACGTTGGCGGGAGGCGGAGCAAGGTCCCGTGGTCGCGGCGGCGCAGACAAAATACGAGGCGATGCCCGTGGTAACGGAGCTTCTGGGGGAGGCAAGTGCCCGCGTGCGCCTGCGCATCTTCCGTGTTTATGCACACACACATGTCAGGTCTTCAGAGGTATACAATGCCTCAGAAATCACCGGAGGTCACCCCAGCAAACCAACGCGTTGTACCTTGGTCGAGCGTTGGCACGCAGGGTGCGTGCACCCAAGGGTCAAGCCCGCCTTGAGAGGCCTCGCCTGCGGTGGACACAGCACTGTGCTGTGATGCTTCATATGGGTTCTGAATGGCGCTCGTGGGGTGGGTGTAGTGGGTGTTCTGGACATTGTTGGCCTTCAACAGTACCAGTGAGTGTGGGGGCGGTGGCAGTTAGTTCTGACAATGTTTCAGCAATCACCCCGCAGGGTCGTGTCAGGTTGTTTCGCTGCAGCTGCAATGCATAATGCAGGGTCTGCCTTGGCTTGCCAGCTTGCTGGATTGCTTTCAACATGTGACAGTCTGTGTGTTATGTGAAAGAAACCAAAAAGGTGACTGAGCCCAGGTACTCCCGTGGCTGGGGCAGCAGGCCAGGCCGAAGCCTGTGTGGTGTACACTTGCTGGCACAAGAGTGGGGCTGGACGCCACCTGTTGTTTACAAGTGGTAATGGCGTCGCAGTGCAGGTACCGTGCAGCAGTGCTCACCAACCAGTTGAGATTACTTGACGAGGCAGCCCGCAAAGCATGGAGCCACCGAAGCACCGTGTAGCACCCACGTGCGCTCCATTTCAGATGGGGTGTAATTATCACACACTGCAAATACTTCGCTGAAGTACTTCACAGTGTATGTTTACAAAGTACTACTGTAGTAGATCCTTTGAAGTATGGTGCTTCCTATACTACAGTGTTAATGCCAATGTGCCTTTTGCAGTTACAAGTGCAGTCATACAGGTAAGCGCGTGTTGGCAGCTCTGCAGGCGTGGCGAAAAAGCGAAGCAGTATCCAGTGGTCACAGCAATGCTTACGAGCTCAGAGGCTATCCTTGTTCTGGACGCCCTGGTGGGCTGGGACAAGGGGTGTCGACCACCTTAGTTTGCTTCCTGTCAGTTAAACTCTACTGTGTGTGACAGTACTGCTCTCAGACTGGTGCTTGGCTATGCACGCACGCTGTTGTTCCTGGGCAAGGTACCGCTGCACATGCCCTGCGGCAGCACGTCACAGTGCCTTACTGTCAGGCGGTACGCATCATATCATGCACATGCTGGCGGCCGATTCAAACCAAGTTAAAATGCACATCGGCTTTCAAACGTTAAGGTAGTGACCACCGTACCTGGGTAGGTGTCAACCAAGCAGCCCGACTATGTGAGTAGGGCACAGGCCTTGGCCTGGCGTTTTCCCTCAGCTAGAGCTGTCACCAACCCCAACTGCATGGCACATGAGCCATGCGGAAACATTTTCTGGCGGACTTGTTAGGGTTACACATACTGCATCAGTATTTGCACATATTTGTTGCCACAGTTACTGTAACACGTGGTACCTCTGGAGTAGTAAAGTGCATGAGGTTTCGCCTGCGCAGACCGTTGTGGGTTTCGCCTGCTCGCACCAGTATGGTAATGGCGCGTGCCATTACTAACCACCGCTTTTGTGGCTCATACCCCATGCGCAAACTGCCGGGATGCAGGATGGAGGGGCAGGTGGAGGCATGGCGCAACGCCTGGCTAAGCGGACTGGGCAGGTGTGTGCCTGACACTGTCCTCGTGGGGGGGGCGGGGGGCCATGCCCTGTACCAGTTGCTGCGGCTGTGCCGCTTGTATGTGCGCGAGCATGTTGCCAGTGCGATGCCACTTCAGTGCCCAGCCGCTGGCTTTTTGTTCATGCGCATGGGCATGAGTGTGCGCCGTGTGTGCCATGTGTGCTGTGCCGCCACACTATCCACACGTTTGGTGACCACACACCGTCGGCACAATGCAATGCGCACACAACTGACTCACCAGGTTCTACTTGTCACTGCCATGTGCGTGCGTCCGCTCCGCACTAGCTCCTCTCGCTGTCCACAGCTACGCCGGCGAGCTAGTGCTATGCCTGCTGCTGCTCCCTGGGCTCCACTTCCACTGCCCTGTGCTGGCGGCCTCCCTGCTACACCTGTGGTGACTGGGCTCACTTAGATGCTGTTCGGGAGCATTACCCGATGTCAGCAGCCAAGTGGCTCAGTGCTCTTTTGCCCACGCACAACAATAGCCACACCTGGTCCTCTTCGCCTATACCCAACCTGTCCTGCGTGCCGCTCTCCGTATACCCTGTCCACAGATGGTGTTTGCGAGCGTGTCGCTGTCGGATGCCGCAGCAGAGGCCCTCCCCATGGTGGAGCAAAGAGTGCTATGCGTGCTACAGGAGGCAGGATAGCCGTCACTGTGGCCACCACGCCCGGTGCCGTGCCTGTGGGGCACTGCAGGTCGCGGCAGGCTTAGCAGGGTGCGGCTGGCTGCAGCGCCGTGGCAGCGCCCACACTACTCAGCGGCAGCAGCGGTCGCCCGGTCCCCCGTCTAGGATTTGTGGTGAGTTTTTGAAGGCAAAGCAGGAACAAACTGGTGCCAAGGCACAGTAATAATAAGGATCTAGTTCTGGGTACGCCACCAATATGAAAGCCGCCGCGCCTTCAGGTGCAGGCCTGACAATGTACCCCTGCCCTCCCTTGTCGTCTGCTCTTTCGGACCTTCCGTTGTACTACTATGGTATTGAAGTGTATCAACACTAGTCGTGCAGCAGCCGTGCCAAGGATGGCTGCCCTACATACCCAAACTTTGAACACCTAAGGAAGTCCCAGCTGTCACATCTGTGCGCAGCGCTGCAGCACTGCCATGGTTAGTGATGGGTCGCGGCGTATAACGTATTTATACATTGTACTTCGTAGTAGAAGTACAAAAGACGGCGTATTTCTACGCCCAAAAAGGCGATATACGGCGTATTTGCCGTATAAACACGTCCATCTGCATACAGTTTACGGCGTATTTACATACGTTATACGGCGTATAATGCGAAAATTATACGCTGTGACCCATCACTACTAGCCATGGTGCCGCAGCGCATGGCGCATTAGACAGCAGCATCGTTAGAGCGCAAACCCTTTCTGTGCGTGCTCCTGCAGTGTGGTGTAGACCACCATCATGGTGCCTGTACCCGCGCGTCTCAAGAGCAACGGTGACCGCCGTTGCAACTCTCCTTAAAGCTCAATGCGGGCGCATCGCGCACTGGCTTGAAGGTGCCAGTGGGTGATACACCGGCGGCAGGGGCTCGGGCCTGTGCTGTAATTGTGAGCCTGTGGCTCCACGCTGTATTCAACTTGTACCGCGTCGACGAGATCTCCTTGTGCTCCCCCTGTGGGGCTGCAGCCAAATGTGCGTGGCCAAACGTCAACCACACCGGCTGCAAGATGACATTGTCCAGCCCACTGCCAGAGCCTGGCAGGCACTTTAGTGATGTGGCAGGGTGTCCCGTGCAGCAGCAGCAGCAGCAGGGCACCGCCACGCCATCGATGCGGGTCGCAGAGAGGCTCGGTCACAAAGAGTGTATTCGAAGTGGCAGCGTCGTGCAGCAGCACGGCGTTGCACAAAGAAAACGGCCGCAGTACTCGTGTAGCATCGAGTAGATGCGACTGCTGAGCACGGCACCGGTGACACAGCTCTATGGCCACAGATTGATGTCTTCCAGCTATTGTGTGGCGTGCGCACTGCTTTCAACTAAACGCACACTGTCAGTGTCTGCGGTTGCTGCATCCTGTCAGTGGGACAAGTGGGAGGAGAGAAATGTACAAGTACTAGACTGTACTAGCGGACACATACTTTGCCATGCATTGGCCATGGCACCCAGTGGCCGTGCTGACATACATGACATGGGCTCTTGCACGCCCAATAAATAAGACTACTAGCAGTACCTACAGAGTAGTGTAGGTCACACCCCTGTCCCTGTCAATGCGCAGCCACTGTGGGGGCGCCTAACTCAAGTGGTGGGTCGCCTGCAGTGTAGGAACACTGGCCAGGCACTGCACGCTGTGTTGACCTGTTGTGAAACGCCACTTGGTAGTACTCGCCGTTGGCCGTGCGTTTTCGAGACGCGCACACGTTGTTCACAGGGACCAAGTGGAATCCAAATACTCGACATAGTTCTGTGCTGGAGTAGCTATGGAAATCACAGCTCAGAGCAACAAACCTCAAAAGCTCCAGGCTCAGCACCACTAGGGGGGGCATGAGGGGACCCCGGGCAAGGGGTGTCACCTACTTGGAGGTAGTTCTATAAAAGTATTTACGGTATGAACAGCTACAGTAGTTTCATGTATTCGCACTTGTGGGCGTGCAAGAACCCATGTCATCTATGCCAGCACGCCCAGTGGTGGCCATGGGCAAAGCATGGCAGTGTATGTGTATGCCCTAGCCTACTACCAGTATACGAACACAAAAAGGGCTAGCGGGCGCCTGCAGGCAACCTAGGGCTCGACCTGCCAGGGCAGGTCGTCCGCCAGGACGCCATGCAGGACCGTGCACCCCCCGCCGACCACACCTTGCACACATGTGGAGCGCAAATGGGGCGTGCAGCGGAAAACCGAGCTCAGCGCACAGGCATTGGGTGACAATGGCAAGGAGTCGCCTGACCGGTTGTTTCAGCCATGAGCTAGGCGTACGCCACTCACAAACCCTTGCAGCGCATGCTGCCAATCAGCTTGAGATGCCACTTGGGGCAGTCGAACCAGATCATCATTACTTGCTCTCTGTGGTCCTCTGAAAAGCCCCCCCCCCCCCCCCCCCCCCCCCCCCCCCCCCC
>JAULBY010026129.1:800-17030 GCA_032358315.1 Ophiocytium majus | reverse complement strand
GCACCATATTATATCAAAGTGTCCAACAGGATACATCTTGTAATCCCATGTTAATATATCAGCACATATTGTTGGATTAAACTTCTTAAGAATATCAACCGTCACTGCTGAGTCACCATTTCGAATCACTGCCTTTGAGAAGCTCTGCGTTCCAGAAAATAACTCAAGCGTTTTCATCTATATTGTAATAAGATTTTATGTTATCTATATATACAGCAAATGGTTCTTACATACAAGAACAAGTTCAACATGAAATACGGCTTTCTGAAAGACGCATCTCACTCTATAGCACAGATATCTCAGCTTACAGGATACAAGAAGAGCGGATTGGATACCATCATGGAGAAAGGTAAAGGCGCATATTATTCTAATCCAGCATCTGTAAGACCGATGGTTAAATCACCAGAACAGTGGGGAATGGCTCGTATATATAGTGCTGTGATGGGAGGCAACGCAGCGAATATTGATAAAGCACATCTGATAAAATCCGAATCAAGTTAGAGGTTCCCATGCCGTAACTCTGACTTTACTACGTTCTTCACCAAGAACAAAACATACTGAAATCGCTTTTCTTGTTTTGTGTTCAACAAATGTGTGTTTTATATTCTCAAACCGGAATGTATATAACTTACCGACTCTGTCATCATCAACTGGTTCTATTCTCTTCAATATCACTTTACCCCAGCCAACGCCTCTATAATCTACAATCTCAAAATAGTATGTACGCCCAGAGCCACTGAACTGACACACGTATTCGCTCATCTATTAAAGAGCAAACTTCTTTTTAAAATCAGAAATATTCTTAGCCATTGAAATCGAATCGCCCCACAGAATATAATAAGATAAATACCCAGCCTTAGTAGGGTCACCAGTCAAATCTTTTTTATGTCTGGCACGATACCGTTCGCGCTGCTCCTTATCATGAGCCAGCGTATAGTCGTCCATGCCTTCTGCGCCGAAATCTACATTCTTCTCTCGTCCAGTATCACTCATAAAGACAGCACGCCATTTCTTGCCTTCTTTAGGAGATTTAATCACACGAAGCAACTTGACCATTCTACTTACGCTGGATATTTACCAAAAACTGCGCACGCTTGCGAGTTGTCTCTGTATGAGCTTCTGGGTGAGCCAAGACATCCTTCGCAAAGGGCAGAGCCGACTCATAACCCTCAGCCTTTGCTGTCTTAGTCAGAGCACCCTTCTTTAGCGTAGGCATAATCTCAGACAGCATCCGTTCATGCTCGGCTTTCGCGACTTGAGTTGCCATCTTCTTTGCCTTTCCCTTCACACCTTTGCGCTCTGGGTTAGCAGCAGGAGCCTCACGAACCGGGGAACGACTTCTATCCCTTGGTAGCTCCTGAACAGGCAACTGACCCATCTTATGAGATCGACCCAGGTTGTGCGTGTGCATTCTACCATCGGTATACGCTCTCTCAGCAGCAGCCTTTGAATGATGATGACCACGTATGCTATCACCGATATCTACAAGATGATCAATACCGTACATTTCTATATATAAGAGCCCTAAATAAATCTCACCAATAACTATAATATGGAATACGTTATTGCGATTCCTTCTTATAAGAGGCATAAGACAATCCAAGAGAAGACATTAAAAGTCTTAGAAGTATATAATATAGATAAGACAATCATCCACATTTTTGTAGCCAACCAAGAAGAATATGAACTCTACGAACCTCTGGGGTATAAGACAATCATCGCTAAACTTGGTCTCCACAACGCCAGAAACTTCATCCTTGACTACTTTCCCAAAGACACGAGGATAGTCTTCGCAGACGACGACATCAAAGGCTTCAAGCAATATGACGCTTTATCTAAACGCTCAGAGAAACCCCTAGCCGATCTTAAAGATATCATCCAGCAAGGCTTCAACATGTGTCTCGTGACGCGTAGTAGGCTCTTCGGTCTCTACCCAGTGCCAAATGGCTATTTTATGAACAATACTATCAGTCATACTCTGAAGTTCATCCCTGGTCCCTTTTTCGGTCTAATCAATCCTGGAGAAGAACTACGGCACCCAATATCTGAGAAGGAAGATTACTATCGTACCCTCAAGATGTTTCAACTAGATGGTTCAGTAGTACGGCTCAACTTCGTCTCTGCTATAACAAGTTACTATACAGAAACAGGAGGCATGCAGACGAATCCTGATAGAATAAAAGACCAGGAGTTGGCGGTCTCCTTTCTGAAGAACGAGTTTGAGGGGCATGTTTATCTGAACACTCGTCGCAAATCCAAGTTTCCAGAAATCCGTATCAAGTAATAGATGAACTATGCTTCCAACCGAATACTATCCCAACTCTCTCAGAATATTTCTATCAGCGTTTTTGAAAAGACTCTCAGGTTTGTTATCGAGTTTGAAGGCAACCGAATCCCGTTTGTTATCTACAGACCCACCATCCACACTATTGACCCACTCATCATCAGAGATAGAGATGTTGCCTTCAAGGAGATACCCGAGAACACGTTCTGCTACAAAGAAGCAACAGACTCAACAAAATATCTAACAAGAGAATATGACCGTTAACCCTCCTGTTTATTATGATTTAGGCACTGAGCAAATGACCCAACTCAAAGTGATTGAAGAAATGCTCAAGAAAATATCATTTCCTCGTTCTAAGACTAAGAATAACTATAAGACATCTACCGGCTACGGCGAATCAGAGGGGTTTGGCTTTATCCGTCGTAGAGGACGAGTCCCTGGTCCATGCCAACGCAATAAGAAATGGTCAGAGTTGTGGATTGAACTACAGAAGCTTGGTGCTCTCATCCCAATCCAATATGACGCTGTGCAAGTCAATATTAACTGTGTTTGTAATGAACATCGCGACAAGGGTAATCTTGGTTTATCTTTACTAGTCAGTGGTGGAGACTACACAGGAGGCGAACTGAAGACAGAGCATGGAACCTTTGATGCGAAATACAGAGGTGTTCTGTTTGATGGCTCCAAGATATATCATTCCAATAATGAAATCAAAAGTGGTTGGAAGTTTACTCTGGTCTTTTTCACCATAGAAATAACACCCCGATACAAGCAATACTTTCCAGACAACTTCAGACAACTATATCCGTACTACCGAGACCGCTTTCTTGAGACTATCCCAGCAGAGCTGCTTGTCTTTGACCCGAACGGCAGGAAATCTAGAACAAAATCCAAAGTCATAGTAGGAAATGCCAGCCAAGGAACTCAAGAAGGATCATCCACTAGTCAAGTGTGAATGCGGTTCATTGATCAAGTCGAACTCTGTCTATACTCATTTGAAGTCTAAGAAACACATTGATGGAAGACCATCAGAACCAAAGATGAAAATCACACCTGGTTCTGTTGACGTTTGTTTTCCTAAGTGACGACTAAGTAGTAGCTTTCTGCTCAGTCTCTGCTTTCTTGGCAATCTCTGCTTTCTTCGCGGCATATTCTGCCTTTATAGCCTCCCTTTTTGCTTTCTGTTCAGCAACAAGAGAAGTTACTGCTATCCTTCTCTCCGAAACCTTCACCTTGAGTTCTTCTAGCGTCTGTGGCATCTTTACTCCTCAGTGGCTAGGAAAGTTATCTGGAAGTTAGGCAAACCCTCATTCGGAATCTGTAGAGGCGCACCAGTATCATCGAACAACTGCAGGTCAATACTATCAATAGAAGCACCAGGGTTCCACTTGAATACCTTGGGACATATGAACTGACGGTGAATGACAAAAGGGAAAGAACCAGCATTGCCGAAATCTTTGGTTACAACATTACCAGACGTATCAAATACCCTGATTGGAATCGTAGATGTCTCGTCATTCAGAAACAAGCGTAGGATGACAGCACCCGTAGAGTTTGTCTTTGAAGATGAATCCGCCACATCCTGATACTTGGTCAGATTGTTAGACACAAAGTCAATGTAAGACGTGTATGTTAGAGGAGCCCATAGTGAAGCACGATATAGAACAGCGTTTGGCTGAGGCACTTCTGTCGTTAGGTAATCCCAGTTGCCCAGAGGGTCAAAGCCCATAACATTCAACAAAGAGTTCTGCTGGAGTGACTGCGTTCCAATATTTGCCGGATTAATAGGATATAGCAAGAAATCATAGTTGCTAGGATTTGCGGCTGCCTCTATGACAATACCACCATTCGTATAATATACTGTCCATGTCGTGCCAGCAGCAGAGCCAACAGTCGAAAGATTCAATTGCGTCTGAACAATGGTTGCCAATGATTTTCCATCATACCAAGTATTAAGTCCAGCAGGAACAGCAATCCTAGTGGTAATATCTCCACTGAGGTCACGAACCAGTGTTATCCAAAAAGCGTTGTTTACACCAACAATAACATTCGGAATCGTATATGGGAAACGAACCTCTGTCAGCTTCAAAGACTTGAAACCACCTTGTAAGAGTGCCTGTGGCTTCTGGAGTCTGAAGTTATTGAATGGCTGCGTAATCGGAACAGCCAGTGGTAGTCCTCCCTGTGTAGAGTTTGCCGTGGAACGGTCCGACGAATCTATAACTAAGAAGGAAGACGCCGGAGAGTTCGATGTTATCTGGTGTCCTGAATAGAGGTCGTGCATCATATCTATTGAGAAGATTTTATTTCCTCAGAAGATTCGTTTTCAAAAATATACCCTAAAAATCTATGACGTGTATTATGTATCATAAATCGTAAATCCCTTTCTAGAAGGTATAATCAGCAGAGCCACCCGAAACCAAGAGTGTCGAGTTGTACAGGTAAGCGGCATACAGCGTGCAGGCAGTGTTCGTCAGACCCGTATCTACCGTCAGATTCACGACAGAGTTGGCTATGCCCAGACCGTTGCTCAGCATGCTCTCGTCACGCAGCGTCTCGACACCCTGCGCCAATGGAATCCATACCCAGTACATCGCCGCCGCCGTTGGCGTATACTGCTGAGAACCAGCGTTCCAAGCCAGAGTCGTCGTGGAAGCCGCAGACGCACACTTCTTCTCGACAAGGTCCCAAATCTGCGCGGAGTTGTTGCGAGCCGTAAAATAGACCAAACCATTGACGGTAAGTTCTACAGTCTGGAGAGGCACGTAGTTGAGGGGGTTGCCTACGCCGCCTGGCGTAATGTCGCTGTTGCGAACCGCCCAGACATAGATGCCCTGCACTGATCCGCTTCGAAATCCCGTGAGGTTAATCTGAGCAACAGATGGCGTCGCAGCAGGAATGGGCGCCGAGAACTGCGACTGCATGAAATACTTCAGAGGCACAGACAGCGCATGCTGGGCGAGGTTCTCGCGGGCAGATACCGTGTCTGAACGGTCATTCAAGTGCGCCTGCTTGAACTGGACAGTCGCCGACGCCAGCGACGTGGGGATAGTCGCCTGAACCGCCGCCAGAGTTGCTCCCGTCGTGGCAGACTCCAGGAAGACGGCAGAGAAAGGCTTGAACTTAATCTGAATCTGGAGAGGCGCCGAGATATCAGACGTTGGGAAACCAATAGGCTTCTCCTGCGCTGAGGGAGAGTTGGTTGGCAGCTTGATGTAAATGCTGCACGAGCGTAGCGAGTCGTTCGCCCAGTCCGCAGGCTTCGTAATCTCAGCACCACCGAGAGCCAGCATCTGGTCACGCTTGACGGAGTCCTCGCAGTCACCCAGAACCGCAATCAGTTCCTGCTCACCCTGGAAGTAGTACAGAGAAGAACCTGCATATCGAACAGAAATTGAATCGATGAGCTGGTAACCCCATCCTCTAGTCAAACCAAGACCCTCACCAGCGAGAGCACCACCTGTAGGAATCGCAGGCTGAGGCATCTGCATCGTCAATACAATGTCAGTCACAAGTCCATCTGGATTGAAGGTAATTGTGGAGGAGCTATTGCTCTGTAATGACGGTAGTCCCGTCACGAACCGATTCTCAACCGTGGAGGGGAAGCATTGAACCTTTGAGTTGTGTTCATCTGCGTAGTATGTGTTCTCGCAGTGGTGGGGGCGTACACGGGCTTGAACTGACTCAGACAATAGGGATTGCATATCTATACTTATAGTTCTGAAATAATAATCCGTCCTATAAATATAATGAACTCTCCACCCATCATTTACAACCCAAGCGGTGTGAAGGCAACCCCGAAGGCGGTTATGACCGGGCTACTGAATACTGCCCTCCTGTTTCCAAGCCAGCACCAGATGGTTGATGGTCTCTTGCTAAATACTTCAAAGGGCGCTGAGAAGGCTTCTGATGACCCCATTCGTGCTCGTGGTTCTGCCGTAGGTGCCCCGACTCTTCTCAAAGGTCAGAATGTGCCTGCGTTCAATCCCAAGACAAAGACGATTCCGGGCGTCCGATACCCGGTGAAGGGCAACTAAGCGACTTATTCTTCTACATCAGACTCTTCCATATCTGCGATTCGATCTCGGAGATATTGTAGAACAACAGACTTTGAAGGCAGATCTTCTATGATAGTCGCCATGCTGACATGCTTTTGTTGTTTTTGAAATGCCGCTCCGCTCGTATGTGGATTTTTTGAAGTCGGAATATCTTTATTTAGAGACTCTCGCATCTTTAGAAACTGTGCGAGGAAAGTGTTGTCCATCTTATATATTACTCTACTAGATGGAGGATATATTTGATTTTCAAGACATAGAGTCTCTAAAACTTCCCGACCGGAAATCTGGTGTCTCAATGCTCCTGATGGGTTCAACCAGAGCAGGCAAAACGACGATGCTCAACTATATCCATGAAAATGTATTCAAGCATTATATTACTGTTCTTCACACAGCGTCAGCGCACAATGATATATACAATAAAATGAAAAAGAGTGTTGCTTGTGCCTCTCAATATCATCCTGAACTGATTAATGAGACTTACAGAATCAACAAGAAGACCGACAACAACTATGAGTTTCTACATATTCTAGATGACGTGGTTGACAAGAAGAACGATGCGGAACTCAAGAAGCTTCTGACCATTTATCGTAACACTCGCATCTCTGGAATCATCACAGGTCAGAGTTTGACTATTTTCAACAGTATCACGAGAGGCAATATCAACTATGTTTTCTTGGGATACCTCAACTCTGATGCGGCGGTTGAGCAAGCGATTAAATCGTATCTGACAAGTTACTTCCCAACAAAGATGAGAATGGCAGATAAGATTAAAGCATATAGAGAACTAACAAGCGATTATTTTTGGATAGTTATTGATTCCATTCATGGAGACGTCTTCAGAATGAAACTAAGACCAGACCAACTAGTGACGTCGTAGGACATTGACAGTCACGACTTAAGCGGGAGGTGAGAGACGCCAAGCAATCCCAAAGGTGCTTGGTGATACAGGATTATTATTTAGCCAGAAGAAAAGCGAGTTATTATCGGGCTCAGCCTTGATCAGACGACATGTCGAAGCATCTGTCAGAGTTCCTGCTTGAACTGACGCATTCAGAACATATTTGTAGTTGCAGGGGATAGAAGAAAGCTGAGCAGCGTATATGCCGCCACCAGCGCTGTTCCAAGTAAGATTAGATGACAATGCGTACGTACCCGCAGCATACGAAGAGCCATAGAGGGGTTGTCCAGCAGCATGAGTGACCAGCGGAGGGACGCCGGACATGCTATACTATTAGTTAGTATATGCTGTGAAGATTATAATACCAGTCTCACCTTGTCCGCCAGTAGCGTCGCCGCCAGTAGCAAAAGACATTCCAGCACCACCTCCACCAGAACCAGGACTAAATGCGGGGAGACCATCACTGGAAACACCACCAGCACCTCCACCACTTCCACCTCCACCACCACCACCACTATTCAGCGTAGCACCAGACCCCGCAGGACCTCCGCTAAACCCAGCACCAAACCCTCCATTACCGCTGTCTATACCGCGCCTCCCACCAGCTCCACCTTGTCCATTCAATAGAACACCAGTTCCACCAGCTCCGCCAGTTGGAGTGTCTCCTGGCAAATCAACGAGGGCTCCTCCACCACCTCCACCATAAAATCCAGCTCCACCAGCACCACCAACAGGAGCATACGGTGCGCCCGAATTGGTCGCAGTTCCTTTCTTTCCGCCCTTACCTCCCGCCGCTAAAATTGGAGTCGATCCAGCAACGTTAAGTTGGATACTTGTATCGCCTCCATCACCTCCATCGTTTCCAAGATTTCCAATACCTCCCGCACCCACAGCACAAGTAATCGAGGTGCCAGCAACCATAAGCAATGGGGGAAGAGCAGAGCCAAGAGCAGTCGCATAATAGGATCCACCGCCACCACCACCACCACCAGCACAATTAAAACCCGCATATCCTATCGACCCACCACCGCCTCCACCACCGCCTACCATCAATACATCAACACGGACGAGATCACCAACTGATCCCCCTGTCGGTGTAGGAACTGTGTATGTCGTGTTTGACGTGATTGTTTGTATCGTCACACCTGAAGCGCCTCCTGTTGATGATATTTTAATCTGAGTGGTTCCAGACAAATCAACAGTTACATTTGAACCAGCAACAAGAGATAAGCCGCCAGTTAATGTATTAAGTGACGACACACCTGCTCCAATGCCCGTTGAAGATATTTTAATCTGAGTGGTTCCAGACAAATCGACAGTCACATTTGAGCCACCAACTAGAGATAAACCACCACTTAATGTATTGAGCGATGAAACACCAGCAGCACCTCCTGTCGATGTGAATATGACACCACTACCATCACTGTGAGTAATAGTCATGTTAGGACCAGCACTGAAGTTAACAGAACCAGAATATGGTGGATTCTCGCCATTCAGAGTAATCTCAGTGACACCAGTAGCACCACCTGTTGATGAGAATAAGATACCACTCGCATCACTGTAACTCAAAGTCATATTGGAACCCGCTTGTAAGTTCACAACACCTGTATATTCTGTGGCTGCGCTGTTAATAGTTAATGCGGAGACACCAGCAGCACCACCTGTCGAGGATATTATAATCTGATTGGTTCCTGAGAGATCTACTGACACATTGGAACCAGCGACTAGAGCGAGTGACCCTGTTAATGTGTTGAGTTCTGACACACCAGAAACACCTGCTGAGCCATAACTGGCATAGAGCTGTTGATTATTTGGCGTGTGCGTTATTAATGGTGCGATGTTCGGCATATCTATATTAGAACTTTAAAACCTGCCACGCCAGTTTATACTGAGCATTCACTAAGGGAAGTTTATCAATGTAAACGGAAATCACACCGTTACCTGAGTTAGTTAATGGTGTCGCAGCATATATGATAGGGGGTCCGCCTACCGCTGCGAAATCACTAGCATCTGCTGCCTGTACAGTTACTTGAACAATACCATTATCAGTGAGACCTGGAACAGAAATCGCTCCAAAGAAAAGAGTGCCCACAGCACCCCAAACGATACCAGATGCAACGCCATACGTTGTAGGAGCAGTTGAGACTTCTATAATCTGCCCAGATGTATCAAGCGCAATACCATTGCCAGCTATAAGATTGAACGCTCTGACAGTGATAACTTGCCCGGATGTATCTACTGCGATAGCATTTCCTCCAGCAATCGTGACAGCTCCAGTCTTTGTATTAAGAGTTGTTACACCGCTGCTTGCACTATCATAGAGTGGTTGATTGTTAGGGGTATGCGTGATGAAGGGCGCGATGCTGGGTCCAAAGATGCTCTGGTAGTTCATTCTAATAGTAGCCTTAATATTTTAAAGTGACGTCGAACGACTAGAAGTTAGACACAGTCCAAGCAATCTTGAATGATGCTGGCGTCGCAGGCTGTCCATAGCAGTTGAAGGTGATAGTGCCGTTATTGGCGGTAGAAGGAACAGCGGACATCAGCCAGCAGTTATTCGTATCAGCAAAAGTGCCAGACTGGAGATGCGCAGAGAGCTCGCTGTTCGCCGTAAGAGAGGGTGAAACATTTGTAACCGTGGCTGAAGAATAGTTGGTACCAGGCGTGTTGGATGACCAGGTTAGGTTGTACGCTAGACCTGTTGGCAGAGGAGTTGAATAGAGGACGTTCGTTACGTTAGGCATTATACTTAGTGAAAATATTTATTGTAGAATAGTAGTAAGTCGTATGTCTGGTAATCCATTTACCTCTTTTAACTTTGTTCCTGCTGTGATTCCGCAACAGCAGATTATTCCAGACGCATCTGCGCCATTACCAAAAGGTGTTCTACCGGCAGAGATACAAGATGTTTTTCTTATATCCAGACCAAATGCTTCTGTTTCAACATTTACAGCACCACCTCCACCAGAAGCTGACTATGTCTCTCAACCTCTTGTCTCAGCACCTGATATCGTTCCTGTTATCATTCCCAATCAAGCACAGGTACAGACTATTTTTCAACCTCCTCCTCCTGCTGCTTCATATACTTCGCAACCTCAGATTGAATCTGGCGTCCTGTTTGTCTATCCAGAATATCAGGCTCAAAATGTCGCTGCTTTTCCAGAGGCTCAGGAGGGATTGAATGGTATTGCTCCTCTTGTGACGTATGCTGCTGAGAAGCCACTCTATGCGTCAGCGTATGACACTGGTATTCAGGCTTCGAACTGGTCTCTGTATCCTGCGATATCAACGGTTAATGCTGCTGGCAATAACATAGAGAATGTCAGTTCTATGACTATTTCTTCTATAACTCTAAACTCTATATACCTAGACAATCAGGAACTCTCAGCGACCTCTACCAATGTGACGGTCAATGGTATACCTCTGGTTGATGAGCAGGTTCTTCAATCGACTATGAGCAACTGGAGCAGATACACAGCAGTGACAAATGTAGATTTTGGTCAGTTTGAGATTCTATCCACCACATCTATTCAGTTAGATGGAGTGTTCCTGTCTGCGACTCCCACTGAACTTCTGATTAATGGAGTGCCAGTAGTCACCTCAACCGCTCTACAAAGTTTGTCTAGCATTACAGATTGGGCTTTGTTCCAAGCGATAAGTACAGTAAACTTTGATAACAATGGTGGGTCCAATGTTGGTAATCTGACTGGAGTTAAGAATGTCACCTTTGGAACATTTCTGCCAACACAGGGTGCTTCTATTACTGCTCTGAATGACCTCAACTTCTCGTTTGTAACAGCGGCTACCACTACTCTGGCAGCGATTAACAATCTGAATAACATCGCTTGGTGGAATCCAGACTTCCCAGGTGTGCCAGGATTTTATATCAACCAATATACCAAGAGACTTCTTTATAAGACATTGACCACAGCATATTTGGCTTCTGATACTAAGTTATGTGTTCCTGCGCTCTTCACATCAGCCGCAGCAGGGTTAGCAGGTGGTAAGATAGAAGCCTTGGGTGAGAATGCGCGAGTAGTAACAGTGAATGGGACACCTTGCGCTTCAGCATGGAGTCTGTATCCTGCAGAAGATGCCGTTCAAATGCAGTTCAATCAGATCCTCAATACTGCTGAGATACAGTTCGCGCAACAGGCTGGCGGTCCATTCAATCTTCTGACGATTGCGCCTGATGGTTTGCTGAGGTCAGAAGGTAAGAGGTTTATGTATAACCCAGCGATTACAAGTCTGAATATGAGTTCCTTCAGCATATCAACTGTCAAGGACATCTCATTCGTACCACCTGGCGGTCTCCTAGGAACGAACGGTGGAGGACAACTGACATACAATGGCGTGGTCATTCAGACTGGAGCTGGCAATATCGCAGACTGGGCTCAATATGCAGCGAACGGAACAGTGACGATTCCTCACCAGCACAACTTGGATATCAATCCTGAGAACTCGTTTCAATCGTTCTTGACTTACCCAACTGTGACAATGAATGCGAACTTGAATCTGGGAGAGGCGACAGATATACCTTTCAACTCACCGAATGTTGCTATCTTCCCTGCTGATTTCAATGTGGGTGACAGCGTATTCCCTGCGACTACTCTGAACTTACAGAGTTTGAATATCACTATTGGTAATATTGCGACTACTCTGAACAATGCGATTACATCTCTGACGAATACGACGATTGAATCAGATTCTCAAGTCAATATGGAGGCTGGTCTTGCTATCTTTATCACCGCTGGTGCTGAAATGAATGTGACATCTGTTGAGTCAATGATGCTTGAGTCGTCTTTGAATATGGATTTGACATGCGTGGGTGAGGCAGGTATCATAACCATTACAGGACAAGATGAGGTGAATATTGCGGCAATCATTGGACCAGTGACAGTCGAATCACCAACAGATATTTCACATACTGCTCCTCTGATTACTACAAATGGTGCGGCGTTCAATGTTTTGTCTGGTTCTTTTACTTCACAGAATGCTACGCTTGATTTGGCGTCTGCTGGTAATGCGTTTATTGGAGGTGGTCTAGAAGCAAGACTGCAAGGTACCAACCAGGTATTAGTTGCTTCTTCTGCTTCAAACGTGGCTGTTACTGCTGCGACTCGTATAGATTTGACAGCGCCAGAGGTATTTATTAATGGCGCAGGTGGAATGACGGTTGAAGCTGATGTATTTGCGATGAAAGGATTCTATGGACCTACACTGGGTATTTCATCTATTTATCAGTATCCAGCGTCTGACCCTTTTGGTATCAAGGTTCTTTCAAATATGGATGTCGCTGGAAGCCTGAAAGCAAATACGTTTAGCGCTTCAACGATTACTACTTCAACGATTACTGGTATTGGTTCTGGAAATGTATCTGGTGTTTTATCTCGTGCTGTATATTTTAATCCTGCTGCTTCTCCTCCTACTTTATTCTATGGTGCGCCGAGAGCTGGAATACTTCTCATGACATCAGCAACTCTAACAGTGACGCCTGCGCAAAGTCAGCAGACATATTTATTTACTGGTAATGCTACTGTGGATATTGACTCGACTGCTTTGGTTGGTCAGCCAGCATTTTCATTCTCAATCACTGTAAAGAATGGAAGGTCGCCTGCTCCTGGAAATATTCAGGTACAAGAAAACTCAGTGAATATGATTGGACCAACGAATGGTATTATTTTTGGTTCAACTGCTTCTCAGAATGGTGGGATTGTATACATTGTCTGGAGTGGTTCGCAGTTGGTTATGTATTAGCGGATTTCTTAGTGATTTTATTTATTTTGAATAAGTATAGAATGTCAGCGAAGGAACTCCGTGATAAGTTGAAGGCTTTGAGAATGGAACACACTGGTGGCGCTTTGTCTAAGATGTCTTTGGAGCAGGTTCAGAATGAGATTGCTCATCACGAGACGGCATGTAAGGCGCGCGAGACGAAGGAGAAGAGGCTGGCGGCTCTGGAGGCGGCGCGCGAGGCGAAGAAGACTCCGGCACCAGCGGCTGTAAAGGTTCCTCGTGCCCCAAAGCAGGTTCCTGCGAGAGATACCCCGGCAGCAAAGAAGAACAACAACATTATCCAGGGCTTTCCAAAGAAGAAGGCTACTGTGACGATGGCAGAGGTTGAGGTTCCTAAGAAGCGTGGGCGCCCAGCAAAGGCTGGTGTTCAGACGATTGCCGACCGTGCAGAGGAAAAAAACGGGCAGAGGCAAGAGTGATGAAACTCAAGAAGGACGATATCATCCACGCAGTGCTTGAGGAAGAATGCCCAATGCTAGCCGATTTGGATTTGGACTCTATGAGCAAAGACGATATCGTGGATCACCTTGCCTCATCATGTTGCCCCGTTCTTGAGAAACTATCGGGTATAGATAATCATTGATATGTTAGTATGGAAGACTACGCTATCATTGGTTCAACTTCAGGAATATTGGCTCTTATTTCACTTATCGCTGCTGGTATCTACAAGGTATGCTATCATTCTCGCTGCAAATCAAAGTGCTT
This sequence comes from Ophiocytium majus, assembly GCA_032358315.1. NCBI lineage: Eukaryota > Xanthophyceae > Mischococcales > Ophiocytiaceae > Ophiocytium > Ophiocytium majus. The sequence goes on along the minus strand of JAULBY010026129.1, from coordinate 3,289 downwards.
TGGCAAAGAAGCTTTTGATATATCGTCTAATCTGAGTAAGTCTGAGTCTCCAAAGGAGTCTTCTGAGAATGTATCAACGGCAAGGATTGAAGTAAAAACGGACGAACCAGCGGTTCAGTAAAGTTGATTCGGATTCCCCGGCAGTTTATTTCCTAGGCAAAGGTAGAAATGAACCCAGTGGTACTCCCTCTAGCATATACAGGACGCAGAGCTGAAGAGTTCTTACCAGTTCGTATCGCATTACAAGCAGGAGACATAGATACGACATCAAGAGACTATATTAATGCTGTTAGGAACTTGAACGTGGCACAGAGACGTGCTCTTGCTCAGGATGCGAAGCGACGCAATGAAAGGGCAGCTAGGGAACAGGCGGCATTTGAGGCAGCGCAGGCTGCTAGAGTGGCTCAGGAGGCTGCTACTGCTGCGAGACGACGAGAGGCGATGGATAGGCGGAATGCGAAAAAGCGTGCTCAGAGGAAGGTTGCTAAACTTCAGAGTAAGTATGTACCATTTGACCAGGTTGGTAATGTAGTCAAAGAGATACTGGCTGCTTCAGCAGAGTTTGGTGTTGCTCCTCCACCATTCACTCTGACTTTGACTTCTGCGAACGTAGCAGGCGCGGAGAATGAATACAACTTCGCTGCTGAAGCACATTTTGACAACTGGCATGCTAGGGCTTTGGATAGGGATTTTGAGTCAGATTCTTTGAATATTCTCAGATATAAGGATGCTGTTGGTTCCAATAGGGATGCTTTCAATAATGTTAGGGTGACTGTTCAACCTATTGTTGGTGGGTGTAATAAGAAAAAGGCAGAAACGATAGTGCGTGAAACGGATTTCTATACCTTAACTTTGTATTCACCTTCTTCTATGGATAACAACTGTGGATTAAAGTGTCTAGAATATATTCTAAAAACTGATATTGATTACGCAAAGACTCGTGAGAAGTTTGGTCTGCGTGTGACACAAAAGATATCACCAGAAGATCTTACTCGTATATATATTTCTTTGGGAGCAAAGAAGCCTCTTCAGTACGTTGATGATAACTGGAACCATGAAATGATTAAGGGCTATAACTATCTATTTATTCGTAATGAGCATTATTATGTTGTTAAGGATTCTCAATACAAGTCTTTCAAAGATATTAAGGCAAGGCGTGGATTGCTTGTTTGGGATATTGAGACTCGTGAGACTGAAGAATGTGTAATGGTGGGTAAAACTCCATCATATATTCTTAAAGATTCTATTACATGTGTCGCATATAGGCGCTACAAGAGTGATGTTGTTCAGCACTTAACATTCGTTACAACTCCAGATAAGACTTCAGTTCAACAGTTCAAAGATTGGCTTTCAGGTCAAAGTAATCAAGGGCATTTCTATAACTGTATGGCGCATAATGGATCACGCTTTGACCACTATTTCTTTCTAGCGTCGCTTACACAGCAAGAGCAGTTGATGACTCGCGCTCAACTGAGGGGGCGTAGCATTATTGGATTTCAATACAAGTCTCATTTATTCAAAGATACCTGTTGCTACCTCACAATGTCGCTGGAGAGCGCATGTAGTTCTTTCAAAGTTAACAATGCTAAGATAACTTCCTTTCAGTATAAGGGTGAGACTTTGACCAACAAAAATATCTGCTACTACAATATTGACAAATCAGTTAAAACTTCATTCTGGGAGTTCATGGCTCTAGAATATACTGAACCTGATTTCTGGAAGATGTACACTGACTATTGCCTTATGGACTGTATTTCCCTGATGGAGGTATGGGACAAGTTTAATATCGCATATCAAAGCCTCATGCTCGAAGTCTTTCATGACGACAAAGAGCAACTACAGAATGTTGCTTTGATGAGTTGCAATACTATTGGTTCTTTGGCGAGAAAGATTCTTGAACAAAGCGTCTATCTACCCAAAGGAAAGCGGTCATTTCGCTATCACACGCGAGAATATATGAAGCTTATGCTATTCAACAAGAAGACAGTTGAAGAGGAGGGTAAGGTGAAAGATGTGTTTGATGACGATAAGATTGACTTTATTGCTAAGTGTAAACGAGGTGGTATTTCAGCCTGTGAGAAAGCAGGCAAACATAATCAGGCTGTAGCTTCTGTAGATATCGCTTCTCAATATCCTGCTGCTATGATGTATATGTTGATTCCTGCTGGCAAGTCTGAGTGGGGTCATGATTATAGCGAGTTTCGTTATGGCTTTTACCATCTGAAGAACCTTACATTTGCGAAGGTTGGATTCTATCCTGTAGCTTCTGGAAAGGAAGACAATACACTTGAATGGAACAATGAGACCATTGCTGACATCTATACAGACTCATTTATGATTGATTATCTCAAAGAACATTGTGGCTTGGTTTCATTTGAGGTTGCTGTGAATGATGAAGGCAAGTTTGAGTCTTTGACCAGTAACTCTTACACAAAGGGAGAAGAAATCTTTGGACGCTTTGTGAAGCCACTATATCTGGAGAAGCAGCG
>JAULBY010026118.1:0-17032 GCA_032358315.1 Ophiocytium majus | reverse complement strand
CAGTTAGAGTAGTGCTCTGGCAACATGCCAGGCTTCCCACAGTACTGAGCTTTCCCAGTCTGTTTTTCGCTACCTGTGTGATTTCCTGGTCACACGCACCGTGGGCAAAGGGCTTTCCGCGCCCTAAGCGGAGTTTAATAAGAGTACACTGTACAGCTACAGCTACAACAGCCCTCCTGGGTAAATGCCATCAGATTGCCAGCAAGTACAAGTGCCGCACGGAGCACAGCAGGGCGCAAGGACAGCAAGTACCCAGCGGCAGATACCTCTCTTCTCAGCAGCGAATATGTGGAACAAAAAAGTATACATTGTACATACCTATAACTCTGTTCTAACATGGCGCACACCGTACATGCACATGCCGCGCGGCATGCGCAGTGCGCATTGCGCCACTGCCGCCGCCCTGCCACAGCCAACTATGACTTGTGCTGCGCTGTAGATGTCACACAACGTTGCGTAGCGCTCCGCAGGGCTGAAGGCCGGCCTGGGGCACACATCACAAGTGGTTGCGTGCCTTAGCGGCAGTGCCCTTGCACACCAGACAGCATGCAGCTGCCGCACACAGCAGCGCTAAACCCATCTACTTGCAGGGGACTCCCTTTCGGAACTTCAAGCGCAACCGCAACAGCCCCCTGCACAGCCAGGCGCACCGTGTGCGTTCTAACCGCACGGCAAACCCTGTGGCGGCGCGCCAAGTCTCTACCAATGCTGTATCAAGATAAGCAAGAAAACATACCCATACCCCCCCCCCCGCCATACCCACCCCTTTCTACTGCACATGTGCACTGACACTGCACTGCAAATGTGCTACCGCCAATGCTAGTACACTGTTGACGACCGACACATGCCGTGCCCTGGTGTAGTGTAAGGCGGACACTCTGCGCCCTGTCGGCACACGCAGGCGCCGTGCGCCACACTTTACTAGCCCCCCTGCCGCGCCCCCACCCCCCCCACCTAACCCCGCTGCTGCTGCTGTGTCAGCAGCAGCGCTGCATGCCGCTCCCCAGTGCCACGCCACCAGAGCACTCAGCACCAGCGCTGGCCGCCCACCAACCGGCGCAGCTCACCAGTGCTGCAGCGCCCTCCGCTCAAGCGCCAAGCCGCCCGCCGCCGCTGCCGACGCTGCTGAAAGGCGCCGCCGCCGCCGCCGCCGGCTCGCCCTGCGAATCAACTTCAACTTCAACATTGCCCTTGCCGCCGGCGCGCGCCGCCGCCGCCGCCTCGAGCGCGCCACAGACGTGGCAGCGCTGGGTGCGGGGGCACACGAGGGGGGCCGGCAGCGCGCGCTGGCAGCCGCGGGCGCATGTTCGCGTGTGCGAAGCGCCGTTGGGCGGCGTGCGCTCGATAACTTCAAGTGGGAGGAATGCGGTGTCGGCGCGGCACGCATGGGTGACGTTGTCTGCGGAGGCGATGTGGAGAGCCGTGTTGAAGTGGCGGCGCGTCGCGCCGCACAGGTCCGCCATGGCCTGCGCGCATGAAAGAAGTTCACAGGAGTATACAAAAAGTATATTATTGAGGTTTGCTGCCAACTTCAAATGAGTGATAACTTGAAGTTTGCCAGGTTGGGTGCGCCCTCATGGAGCGCCGTGGCCTGTGTGCGTGAGAGCGGCTCACTGACACATGCTATATTGTATGTACTGAAGTATACTTCATTGTGAGCCAACCGACTACACAGTAGAGAACTTATGTTGACCATGTGGGTGCGCCCAAAAGAGTTTCTGCTGTTTGTATGCAGGCGCTCGACATGAATCTGCGCCGCAGGCGGTGCTGCACAAGTGGTGACGTGCTACAGGCACCCACAAGGTAAAGAAAGGTGCAGGACCTCCTGTGATGGGCATTGCAGCCATGCCAGCAAAGTGTATAACCATGAGTGGTGAGGAGCTGTACCACCGTTTTTTACTTTGCTGGAATGGCACTACGTAGTACTACTGTAGATTTATTGCTTTGCACTTGTGGGCGCGAAAGAGCCCATGCCATGCATGCCAGCGAACATGAAGCCATGGCACATCCCCATCCCGGCTGCTCACAGATTTGTAAAGGCGATGTACCCTCGCGTTTACTATAGGCGGAAGCACACAAAACGATGTATGATGGGTACGTTACTTGTGGCGCCTTCCACACACAATTACCAAGGCAGTCGACCCGGCACACTACTCACAGACAGACGGTACACACACACACATTGCATGAGCCTCCAGATGCGAGCAACTCTCGCTGTGCCACCGCCAGACATGGAGGCAATTTCGAGGTTGGTTGGTACAGCACTGGTTCGGAAGTTTTTTTTTCAGTTTTGTACTTCCCTACACATGTGGTAGCGTAGCGTGGTGCGCCACGGGACGTGCTGCAGCGCCAGCACCACCCCATCGCCGGGCGGCACCACAAGAATTTGAGCGGTTCTTACATTACATGTGAGCTGTTCTGCTGCAATGTTCCGCCACCCCGCAACCCGCCGGCTGCACTGCGCGGCAAATCACTTTGTGCTAGACCAACGATGACTAGGGTTGCCGGTATCGTAATCGTAACTACCGTCTGGCAATCATGCTACGATTTACGGCGTGATTATGGAGCGGGCCGCAAAAAGGGTAATGAGACTGAACAGCAACATGCACGCATTCACAGCTCTAGGGCGGCTAGGGGGACGGTCGGAGGCGGCTGCGCAGGCACACAGCACGCAGCATGTCCGCGCAGGTGCGCGTGGCACTGCCAGGGTGGCGGGTGTCGATGGCATGGCGGGTGGTGGCTCGAGCACGCGTGCCGGCAGTGCTGAGGGTAGTATACCATTACGGTTTTTGCGTTACGTTACGTAATGCTACGATTACGATTACGGAGTAATTAGCAAAAATGTTACGATTCCGGCAGCCCTACACTTGTTTGAGTAGCATGCTGAATACATGCTATCCTGGTTGTAAACCAGTCGACACAACAAGTTGCTCATCGTTGCTCATCGTAGGCGGTACCCGTGCAGTGGGCAGCAACAGGGGGTATGCCCATGGGACGGTCACAAACACCTGGCACAGCTCATCTCACCTGGAACGCCTGCTGTAGCTGTGCGTCCATGGGGCAGACCTGTGCAGATGCAGATGCAGAGGTATGCTTGTAGTATCGCGTGCAGCGCCTGATCACCCTCTCCGGTGCACCCTGAAGCATCGCCAACAGACACCAGCCACCACGGCAGGCGCACCAGTAAGTGTCAAATGCACCAGCAGGGGCTAGGATGGCAACACACCCACCCACCCCAGGTTGCCAGTTGCGGCAATCTGCACGTGCAGTCCGCCTGAGCAACGATGCTGCCCGTGAATCAAGAATGCACCAACAACAGCAGTGACCATGACACAGCAGCCTGCATGTGAAGATATTCGAAGCGCGCTGCGCACCTTGAGGAAAACTATATGCTCTCCAGTGAAGGGCGCATTGAACACGCCAGCGGCCCACTTGCGGTCAGAGTTGAAGGGGACCTCCAGCGCGGGCGCATAGGCAGCGCGCAGGTCGTCAATGCTCTCCGTGCTGGCCACGTGACGCAGTAGCGCCGTCTCGGTGGCGTCGCCAATGACAGCCCTGTCCTTGATGGGCAGGGCTAGGTTCTCCTGGGTGTTGACGAAGTGCGCGCTGCAGCACGGTGCGGACGCAGAGCGCAGCAGGGGGCAGGCGGCAAAATGGCATCAGCAGGGCTGGTGAGGTGCAGTGTGCATGACCCACCGCATGCCCATGAGCGGGCTCAGCACCACAAATACTTGAAGGGCACTCATGTGTACGCGGCGTTTTGGGACTGAGTGCGGCACCTCACGAGTGTGCCAACAGGGAGAGGGCTCAGCTCAACGGCAGGCGTCAACATCATGCCGCAGGCACCGCAGCTGCAAATGAACTGTTATGGCACCTGTTGCAGAGCCCCATGCACAGGCGTAGCTTGTCGTTGTTGACGTCGCTAGAGGCGGGCTGCGTGGGCTCGGCAGTGTTGTCCTGCCCCATGCACCAGGTCTCGACCACTGTCATGACGTTCATGGTGAGAGTGCCCGTCTTGTCTGAGCAGAGCAGGGTGATGGCGCCCAGGGTGTCCATGGCGTGCAGGTTCTTGACCAGCACATTGTACTTGGCCAGCTCCTTGGATGCGTACGCCAGCAGCATGGTCACCTGCATGGCAGCACGTAGGCACGTGTAGCACAGGGCTTACGGCAGTGCATGCGTCACAGCTCTGCTGGCAGCGCACACACGGCAGAGATGTAGCCACCTGCTACAGGTGCGGCAGGCACAGCCCCTGGGTGTTGTGACACAACTGAGTGACAAGCCACCGGCAACCACCACTGCCAACCTTGCCGCAACCGATCTGGTCAGGAGGCAGTGGGATTAGTACTCACCGTGGCGGGCATGCCACACAGGGCAAATGCCACAAATATCCCAATTCCCAGGGAAAGGCTGGTAATGAAGGTGTTGCCGCGTGCCATGCCGATGCCAAACAGAATGATCGCAGCAACGAACGCCACCCCTCCCATGAGGAGTACAAAGGCCTTGATCTCCTTGGTGAGGGGGCTATCAGACACCACATGCCGTCAGCAACAGCACAAATGTGCACAGAGAACCAAACAGCAAGATAATAACTATCAGCCACAAGGGAGAGCACTTGGCATGTGCGTGTACCTGTGAGGCTGTTGGCTTGCGTGCATGTCGCCAGCTTCGCTGAGCAGGAATCGTGTGCTAGTAGAGTAGCTAGCAGTGTCTGCTCAGCACCCGGGTGGTACTGTCACATGAGTCATGACACGTGTACACTGACAGCCGCTGACAGGAACGTTGTTGGCGGTGACCACGTGCTGTTGGTTGAGCATCACGCTAGCACTTCTGACCGCCACCACCCTCTTTACTGTGTAGTAGTGGCAGTTACATCCATGACTGCTTTGACTTTCTTGTCGCTATGCACAAGCAGCCTGCTTGGCGGCTGGTTAGCTCACTCTATGTTCTACACACACTGTACCAGGTTTGAGTGCGAAGTCCTGCCTCTGCCGGCCTGGCTGCACTGCGGCTGCTGTGTGGTGCTCAGCAGCAACAGCAACCGCAGTATACATAATATCCGTAGCTACATGTGTCCCACCGCGCCCTGTTTTGGCTACCAGCACTGTGTGCGCGACACGATCTCACTTACAATGCCTGCACGCTATGGTGTGCAGCACAGCACCACCGGGGTAGCTTGCGCCATTGTGTGAGCGGCGCTGCCATCATTGCCTGCACTGCCGCCTGATGCCACTGAAAACTGATGCTCGCACGCCCTGCCTTGGTGCCACCATGGTGTGAGATTGACAGATTGGGAACAAATATGTGTATACTTATGATAGTAATCTATACAGATAACTTTACAATAGCGTGCGCATGCAGACATTATCAGGCATGGTGCCATCAACCTCCCACTCGACAGCACTTCACTATCATATTTCGTCTTCTTGAAGCATTAATAATTGAGCTGCAGCTAAGGTTCTGCCACATTTAGCCCTTGGTATGTCTCCGGCATTTAGCTGACAGCGTCAATGTGAACTCCTATCTGCAGTGAAGCTGTGTGGCTTTCACCAGCAGGGCATTCTCGCATGGGCACAAGGTAGGTACAACACAGGTATGTGTTGTGCCTGCGCATACAGATGACATCAGGGGTGTGAAACGTACAGACACTGCCACAAATGTGTTCTAGTATGCTGTCTGCCGATGTCAGGGTTGCACAGCATGCACACTTTACCCAGGCAAAAGGTAACGTTGTGTGCGCGTCTCCACGCTCGGGTGGTGCGGGCTGCCTCTCAGGTACTCTCAATTGCTTATGCGGAGCGCACCACGTTGGGAGGCACAAACTTGGCACCATCGCCGCGCAACATCTCCTGCACAACATCCTTAATCTTTTCTATGGTGGTGACGAGTGCATGTGTGTCCACACACGGAAAAGCAGAAGTGCCATGTTTCAGTGCCACTGCCATGCTTCAGTGCCACCACCACTCCCTCACCTCTGCATGTCGTCCTTGGAGGCTCCCGCCAGCGTTGAGATCTTGCCCAGAACGCTCTCGTCTCCCCTTCGGATGACCACACCAACACCCGTGCCCGCCACCACAGTGGTTCCCATGAATATGAGGTTCTCCGCCTCCAGCACGGCCTGGTTGTCTGCCACCACCTTCCTCTTCTGTGGGTCACCCTCGCCTGTGAGGTTTGAGTTGTCCACCGCCATCTCCGCCACCTTGACCAGACGGATGTCAGCTGGGACCTGCATAGGAAGCACGTGCCACATCATGTGTGCAGGTGCAGCAAGCGGAGGGGTGCGTGTGTGCATAAGCAACAAGCAACAGCAGGTGCATGGCATGCTGTGCTGCTCTCATACTTCGAGAAGAACAGGTAGGTGAGGGGGGGGGGACCATGGTGTGCAGTTGCAGTTGGCAGCTGTACGCCTCCAGGGCAAGCGTACGTGCAAAACACGCAGTTTACAGTACGGTTATGTACGAATGAGTGTTGACACGTTCACATGCGCACAGGGTTTTCCGCACCCCGCGCGGAGTACATGGTACCGTAGCCCGTCCAGTTTTGATACACTTTTCGACCGCCGTCCTTGAATACCCACAACCTACCGGCATCAGCGTATACTTCATAGAAGTACTTCCGAAGTATCAATGTGCGGACGATTTTGTCTGAAGCCCAAGTCATGAGATACACGAGAAAAAAAATCAGCATACAAAAATACGCCCGTGGTGCTCAGCAGTTATTTGCACTCGAACTTCAACATTTTGCTGAGCAACAGCACCTGAAGCAGCCCGCCCAGTCATGATACGAGTGCGTAAACTCCTGTATATCGTGGTCCCCGACACTCTGGTGGTATCAGTATATACCCACCGACTGTAGGGAAGCCATACATGTGGTTACATGGTACTCATACATTTATAGAAATGTCTCACAACACCAAGTTGAAGTTGTGTGCTCAGCAGAAAAAGATGAGTACTTGTTATGCGCCCGAGGGGTGAACGTCACAAACGCCGCGCACAAAAATGTGTGGGCGCACTGTCCGCAGCATCGGCTGCCCGCGCCGCTGATTGCGGCGCCACCCGCACACCTCACCTCCCCAATCCCTGCACACACAAACAACCTCCTCCTTCTCCCCCCTTTGAAATGCTGCACACACAGGTGGCCTTTGTGGCTGGCGTGTGCACCGTCGCAGGGGCGGCGTGGGCAGAGCTCACAGCCGCACTTGCCGGCGGCGGCGACGGTGATGAGGGCGGCTCCCTACTCCCTGACAAGGACGTGCGCACGCTCATTGCACAGGGGAGCGCGCCCACGCCGGTGTCACAGCCAGAGGCAGTGGCGGCAGCGCAAAGAGGTTTGGGCGAAAACCAGTAAGGTGTGCTTTAATTACGGCCGCCGCCGCGGCTGCCCCCCATCGCCCGTAACCACCCCCGCCCATGTGTTGCGCCCGCATAAGTGCTAGTTTGAGCAGTGCACGTCAAATAAAGTGCTGCAAATTGGTGTACGTTGTGCCCCAAACACTTGGGCCATGTATGTGACAAGCACACATGGTTGGTAGATATGGTTGGGCCGCAGAACGGCTAAGCACTGGCTGCTGAGCAGGCTAGGCAACAACTGCTGTGCTATCGGCCAGCATGCTGCGCTCTATGTTACCATAATGGTGTACAATTGTGTGCTTTACCGTTGTACAGCAATGCACACAAGTGGGAGCATCAACCAAACCGCTGACAGCCTCAAACACGCGTGCTGATGGCCATAGACAGCCAGTGCAGGTGGGTACCTGTGACACAGCACGCCAGAGGTAACCCGTGCCGATGTGTCATTGTGGCAAGCCTGGCACCCAAGCTTGGCCTGGGTGGTGCTACTTGCTGCCCGCCGCCCTCCCTTGGAAGAATAGCTTAGGGAACGAAGCCGTGGAAAGGTGGTGCAAAAGCAGCACCAGCAGCGTTCCCACCCCCATCTCACGATGGTGGGGTTGGCTGAAGCTGCGACCTGATGCTGGCTTTGTTGTTGTGTCAACAGTTGGTCCGAGGCCGTCGGTTTTTTACTGTTGGGTGTCATCTAACGATGACATCGACTGTGTGCGTGTGCGAGCGTGTGTGTGTGTGTGTGTGTGTGTGTGTGTGTGTGTGTGTGTGCATCGAAACTGGTCGGCGTACGGTACATATGTACTTCAGAGGCATAGATATCGAAGTATATACTTCTGTATATATAGTACTGCTACTACGTAGTAGTTCGTAGTATATGACAAGTTGGGGTGCTTACAAAAGTCACGTGGCACCACCAGGGTCAGGTGCACCACTGTCACAGACAGATAAGGCTTGGCCTGGGATGTACTATCAAGCCACCTGCCAGCGCACTCACAGGGGTGTTACATGCTCCATTGTCTGTGCAACTTGAGGGCCACTATTCCGTCTACTTGGAGTGCTTTTTGACGTAAACTATCACGCTTGCTTGACACAAGTCTTGACACGGGCATACTGGTGCACTCTGGTGCGCGCCTAGGAGCGAACCAGACCAGGCACCTCACAATCCCACATGGCCATCTCTGCAGAGGTTGCTGGCACTCTTTGGACAACACAGTGTGCGCTGCACACAGTTTTGCCCAACAGGTACCTGACTGATGCACCACTTTGTTTTTCACACACTCCAAAGCCACCCCATCCGCAAACCATGAGCGGCCTGCTCGAATGCTACGCCAGGCATGGGAAAACCTGCCAACCATTTCTGTGCCTGCATGACATTACCAGGGACCCAACGGCTGCGCCACGCATCGCCTCTACATTGCACGCGCAGCCGCCTGCGCAACAAAGCACACCAACCGTCCTGAAAGACTGCACTTCTGCAGTGTTGTGGTAGCTAACTGAAATCACCTTGTCGCCTGCCTTGAGTACGGTAACATCGCCGCGCGCCAGGAGTGACGCATTCACCTCCAGCGCCGCCCCTCCCCTCAGCACCATGGCCTTGGCAGGCGCCAGTGCGGTCAGGCTCTTGACCATGGCAGCGCTCTTGCGCGCCTGCACAAAATCCACGGTGGTGTTGGCCAGCGTGACCGCCAACAGCACACAACCCAGGTATACGGGCGTGTAGTCTCCCTCCTCTGCCACTGCTTGGGACGCCAGCGACAGCAGTGCTGCCACGATAAGCATGAAGGTGAGGGGGTCCCTGAGCAGTTTGAGGAACTGCAGCAGGGGGTGCTGCTCCTTGGGCGGTGTCAGCTGGTTGAGCCCCTCTGTGTCCAGCCTGCGCTGTGCCTCCTCTAAGGTGAGGCCAGGTGACTTGGCGGGGTCGGCGGTGTCCAGCTGCACTTGGTAGCGCTCACCCAGCCTGCATGCGCCAACAGTGCACCATCCACATCAGTCGAGTGCAGACGTCGTTGTAAGTGCAAGAGCACACGCGGCAGCGGTCGCAGCTAACGCGCTGCCGCAGCCTGAGCGCCGTGAAAGTGTTGACGGACGTGCACCTCATGATGCGGTGTAAGAACGCTGCCAGCCAGTGCGCCGCAGCACATGGCGTGACACACAGCAGCACATGTGGGGTTGTCCTTCTCTGAACTGTACGTCTTCTCTCAGCGTGTAGTCTCACTAGTCAGCTGACTGATAGTGTGTGTGCACGAAAGCACATGCAACACCGTGTGGAATGTTTAGAATGCAGGCAACGTTTCAAGAAGACACACGCAAAGCACATGTGCAGGCAGGCCCGAAAACGCAGCCGATACTGCTGCTGAGCGCTGGTGGCAGTGTCGCGAACCTGTCGAGGGTAAGGAAATGGTCGTCTACGTCTTCGCCCACAGGCTGTTTCCCCTGCTTGACGACCTCCTTGACAGTGGGGAGCTGAGAGCTGCGCCTGGACACCGCAATGATGCGACCGCGGGTTTTGTAGCGGGTGGCGTCCGCGAGCGCGATGGTTCGCCGCTTAGGCTTGGCCTTCCCCATCTCGAGGTCGTCCCCACGCAAGCTGACGCCCGTGTAGGTAACGCGCGCGCTCGCATTGCGGCTGGCGGCCCCCTTGGGAAGTTCTGGCAACGATGGCACCACCGTCGGGCCTGCACAATTGAGTGGCGGCAGCAGCGCGGGCGGAGCAAGCAAAAGGGCAGCGGCTCCCGTCAGCGCGCAGGCAGGCTGGGATGTTGATGTTGGGACGCCCCGGCGTAGTCGGCTCGCGCTGCACTCTCGAGCTCGCGCTGCACACTCTCAGAGTGTGCACGCCCGGGGGGATCCGCGAAAGGTGCACATGCAGCGCTGATTCCGAATTGCGCGCGCGTCAAGCGGAGAGGCGCGGCAGCATGTGCTGCGGCACGGCGGCAGCGCCAGCAGCAGCCGCTGCCAAGGGGTGGTACTCCAGAATTGCGCACAAAGTGCGGACAAGCACACATGGACAAGCACAGCGGACGACTCATTTGGTTTCTTTTGCTTTGCGCTCACACCTCGCCCTTCCTCTGCGGCATCTGCGGTGTCACCCCCCCTGGTCTCCATAGCGTGCCTTAGTACTCCAGCTGCTGTTGCTGGGCTGTTGCCTCGCCGCTCGCTTTGCTAGCGACTCTCTTGCCGTGGCCTGTTCTGAGTTTTCTCTCCTCGGCTGCGTGCGCACGTGCAGAGAGAGCTTAGGCAAAGTGCGCACGTGCCTATGTTGGTATGACCCTCGAGCGGGAGCTCGAAGGGAGAGTGCGCGCGCGCTGCATCTGGCGGGGCGTCCGTGTCCTTGCGCACACCGCGCAGCTTCGCGTCCGTCCGCAGCAGCACGAAGAGGGCATCCACCATCTTGTGGTGGCGGGTGGAGTTGGGCCCGTAGGGACACCACCGCACATGGGCGCCAGACTGGGGCTGCCGGCAGCGCCTGCAGCGGCCACCGGCGGTTGGCGCTCCAAGTCCTGAAGTTGCGTTCTGCCATGGCCATGAGTGATCAGGGTTTCACGACATGAATGTCGACATGACACTTACAAAAGTCACACGAGTAGCGTCTACATGTGTGCTTTGAAAAACGTTGTTGAGCTGTCCTGGCTCAGGCGGCAGCTGCAGCACTCGCTGCAGCAGTAGGACCGTCTGTGACAGAATTCTTAACCCTCGAGTGCGCTGCATCTCGGCACGCCAGCCGCATTCATGGCAGCAGAACCAAACAAAATTGCACAACGACACACCACAGATTTTGAGTTCCAGGGACATGTGTACATTGATTGCTGAAATGCAGGTTGAAAGATGGGCATGGTGGCATGCGAGTTGACCCACTACGCCGCGGAGGCGTACCAAAGCCAGTGCGGAACCGCACACACGGCTAGTGCAAGTGCGACTTCAAGTGCTGGCTTGCTTACACCTGCTGAGCACCTGTGCCGCCGCCGCCGCTGCAGCAGCCGGCGGCCAAGGCGAGCACAGCAGCTGTGTGGCCGCATTTGCAGCTGCCCCTCACCCCTGTGCGCACTGCGTAGCGGGCTGCAGGGGCAGGCGGGTTGAGCTCAGCTGGTACTTTCTGTGCTGAGTTGCTATGCTCAGCATGTGCTGCACTGCAAAAAAAGCACTGCCGTGGCCAAACCCTGAGCAGGGTGTTAGTGTCGGCGCCCACTGGGTTGAGCATGTGCGCCTAAGATAGGAGTGCTTCTTGAGAGGGGCAGGACTACTCAATGAGCTGCGCTGGGTGTTTGCTAGGCCGGCAGCTTCTGGAAAAAGTCGGTGAAGATGATGCCGCCAGCCTCTGAGAGCTGTGCTGGGTATTACTTAGGCCAGCAGCTTCTCGGCAAAGTCGACGAAGGTGCCGGCGGCGTCTGAGTGAACTGTGCTGGGTGTTAGTTAGGCCAGCAGCTTCTTGAAGAAGTCGGTGAAGATGCCGATTGCCTCGCTGGCGCGCTGCGCCTGCAGTGGGACAGTCCAGTCGCCGCGCGCCGCGCACCAGCCGTGGTGCATGTCGTCGAAGCGCTGCTCAGCACACGAAGGAGGAACAATGGCAGGGGGGGGGGGGGGGCAGTGTTAAAAATGTCTTGACTTTCAAAGTTGGAGAGCACCACAAAACAGCCCTGTGCATTGACTGCAGTGGATGTACTTGAGCAAACAGGCACGTGTCCATTTGCAGCAGGGTAAATTATTGTGAGTCTACCCTGCTCAACCCTGGGCTGGTAGTGATGATTTAACTTGGTGCACACAGTCCTGGGGCTTCGCTCTGTCACGATGTTGATAGTACGGTAGTCTGCTACTTCAAGTGGTAATGGAGGTTTGCAGTATACTACAGTAGTACTACTAGTACTTGAAGTACTACGTTATGTATATAGACTTGAAGCATACCCAAGACACTAGTAATTAAGGAGGTACACGGGCCCTGGTCAAATGCTTATTGTCCTACACGGCCTTGATGGTCAATGTCATAACGGCCATATTACAGTATTTCTACTGTACTGTCATGTAGCGTACCATAAGTATGAAGAGCTACCACAGGTTATACTACTCACGTGGTCACCACGCAGCCATGACCGCAGGGCTGCTTCGCCATCACGGTTTTATCCAGTATACTTCGTAGCACTTCAGAAGCACTACTAGCACTGCAGAGTTGCGAAAAACTACTAATAGCAGTACTACAGTAGTACTGTAATCAATAGCAGTGCTTGTGAAACTGAATTGGTGCACACAGTCCTGGACACGGGGCTTATTGCCCATGACGGCCTTGATGGTGTACACCGCCACAGGAATCATGAATCAATGATATGATTCGCCACACTGAAGTATACTGGTAGTGTCAAACCCACATACTGTGGCATGCCAAGATTACCTACTTCGCGAAGTATGAAGTAGTGACATCGATTACCTCCTCAACGCACTTATTGTCCGTGATGGCCTTGGTGGTGTGTAATGTGATACTAATTTTGTACACAGTATCATACTTGAACGTACTTCTGTGTACTAATAAAATAAAAAAAGTTTGGTGTACAAGTGGTATCTTATTGAACACACTGGAAGCATGCATTATACAGGAATAACACCAGCAAAACCTGATAACCTAGTACACGCGGTCCTGGTCAAATGGGCTCTGATCGGTGTCGGCTTTTATAGTTTATACTGTCATACGACATGCTACTCGCAGCATACTCTTCTAAGCACGTAATACACATGAGCACGTAGTACACACAGTCCTGCGCAAAGAGCTTCTTATCCATGATGAGGTTGATGGTGCGTACCGCCATATGACACTACTTATAGTATACTGTGGGCAGTGTGTTACTGCAAAGCCAAGCACCACACACTAGTCTGGTTCACAACTATTTAAAAGTAGGTATATCAATGTTCATTACCTGGTACAAGCAGTCCGCGCCAAAGGGCTTCTTGTCCGTGATGGCCTTGATGGGCACCGTGTCCAAATCCTCCTTACTTGGCAAAATAGTAACACAAGTGGGACACTGTTAGTACTGTTACAGGTAAATAGCCAATACATAATTATACCTATATATAGTATGTACTTCGGAAGTATTTATTACCTGGTACATGCAGTCCGCGCCAAAGGGCTTTTTGTCCGTGATGGCCTTGATGGGCGCCGTGCCCAGATCCTGCTTACTTGGCAAAAAAGTTTATTTTACTTCAATAGTGGTATGCTATTGCGGTAGTACTGTTACATGTAATATGCCACAACATATTTTTATGTGTTTGCTATCACATGTAATGTGCCATAACATATTTTTATGTATTCATCACCTGGTACACGCAGTCCGCGCCAAAGGGCTTCTTGTCCGTGATTGCCTTGATGGGCGCCGTGTCCAGATCTTCCTTACTTGGCAGTATGCACAGGGGCGCCTGCGAGGCCTCAGCCAACTCCTCGGTCATAAAGCCAGGGTGTGCCATGGCCGCCCCCTTGACCAGCCCCGTGCCTGCCAGCTTGGCCACCTGAGCGCCACCCCAGCAGAAGCCCAGAGCGCCAAAGACCTGCACGTGCGGAGCGCGCACACATGGCAGCACTTGCATTGTATTCTGGGTTTAGGAGGTGGTATGTATGCACCGTGCATGCCAAGAGTAGTTCGCGTTACTTCAGAGTATATAAAAAGTCATCTAGGAGCGATAAACTCTAGGTCCCCCCACCGGTATATCAGCACTACAGTACTAGTCATACTTGAAAGTACTTCAAGTATAGGGGTAGCGCGCCCCCCCAGCAGAAGCCCAGGGCGCCAAAGACCTGCCATAATGCGGAGCGCGCACGCATGACAGCCGTTGAAAAACCTTCATGGTTGTTGATGACTGGGTGTGTGTACTATGCATACCAAAGAACTCCGAAGTGCTGTAATACTACAGTAATACTACTGTAGTACTACAGCATTGTACTAGCAACATAAGGCTAGCATGGTGGCCGGCAGGGGCCCAGAGCGCCAGATACCTGCCACGTTGCAGAGCCCAGAGCGCCAGATACCTGCCACGTTGCAGAGCACGCACACATGGCAGCCCTTACATCACCTTCATGTGTGTATACTTCGAAGTACATACACTCTGTACATGCGTACATGTACATGCATATTTATAAAGTGTACACTTCGTATATGTAGTATAATTCTACAACTATGGTGGCATATACACACCTCTGCTCCCTTGCTGGCCTTCGTGCGGTCCATGACGGAAACAACACCTTCTCTACATGTACTGCGTTTTCTAGGAAGTAAGTACTGATGTGAAGTATACACTACTACAGTAACCAGTACATGTGCTTGCATGCCTTCACTGGTGGCCTGGTACAGATATTTCACCCTCTATCCCCTGAATCTTCAGGCCTTGGCACGCCCTTACAAAGCGCATATCAGTAAAATACAAAATACTTTGAACACGTACCAGGTATACATACACACCTCGGCCCCCTTGCTGGCCTTAATGTGGCCATGACCGCCTTCATGTCCGGCAGCAGCACCTTCTCATATGTCCTTTGTGCTTCAGAAGCAGTGATTGATGTAAATACTTCAAGTATGTAGTACACGAAGTACTACAGCATAATGAAGTACGTAGCTTGCATGCCTTGGCACGCCAGTTGGTGGACACATATTACATCCCCCACAGTTTCGGGCCTTTGCGCCCCCCTGAGAAGCGCAAACTAGCAAGCTGCAACGTACTTCAGCAGTATGTGGCACGCATACATACATACCTCTGCTCCCTTGCTGGCCTTCATGTGGTCCATGACAGCCCTCATGTCCGGCAACAGCACCGTGTCAAAATCGTGCTGGCCAATCCACGCCATAAACTCGTCGCGGTCGGACGGGGGAAAGTTGCTCAGCAGCCAAGGGTTGCCGCGTGTGTAGTCAGGCATGGCCACGTTGAAGCCCGCATCCGCCACCAGGTCGCACACCTGAGCGAAATTCATGAACATTAACGAACCAGTCATGAAATTTTTTGTCAACAATCGCATACATGTATGCACATCGGAATTCTGAAAAATCATGGGACCGATCAGGGTTGGTTATGTCCATGCATGCAGAGAGGTGCGCTGCATGCCGCGTTGAAGTATGCACCACTCTGGTTGCCATCTTGGCAGTGGTACCAACGGGTGAGGCCAACCAGGGCATGCTCGGCAGCACCATCAGCAGCTCAGCAGCAGCAGCTCAGCAGCCGCGGCAGCTGCTCGGAGCAAGCTGCTCAGCAGCAGCCCATGCTCAGCAACTCAAACGCGATGCGCCAGCAACCGAAATCTTCACATGCATGCATCAGCAGCAGCCACCAAGCTGCAGCCCAGCTTGTGAGCACACGACGCAGGCATGCATCTTCAGAAGTAGTGTACATGAGCTTCTGGTTCTCAGAATCGCGGGTGCCCCCGCTTGCACAGTTCCCAGTCTTGTGTCGCCAAGATGCGTCAGCAGCAACATGCTCTCTGACACCTGTACATCCCGGAATTTGCAGCACAACGGCGCCAAAGCGGCCACTGCTGCTGCTGCAGGCCGTGAGTATATCGCGGGCAGGCCAGCGCTGCTGCTGCTGCTGGCCACGTGTAACAGCAGGCGAGTCACTGCGCGCGCACCTGTTTGGCCTGGGGGGAGAATCCAAAAATGTCGAAGACGACGATTATGGCCTTTGGTCCTGTGCCGCTGTAGTACACAGGCAGGTCGCCCAGCTGCTCGATGGAGCCCTTGGGCTGGTAATCGCTGTGGATGGGAGGACCGGCCTTGCAGCACGCAGGGGACGCCATGCTTGCTGGGTGCGCTGTGACGAGTCAAATTGTGTCTGAGCAAGCTTCAAAGTGTTGACTGCGTCGATGCCCGGGTCGAATTATCCGGAGCTGTCATGCCCTAGCATACCTACAGAAATAAAAAGAAGAGAGAGAGAGAGAAAGAGAGAGAGGAGGAGAGGGATTGAAGTGAGGAGGTAGAGTGAGGCTTGCAGCACGCCTCCCTTGCTGACTGTAACACACTGACAGCGCGCACTGACAGCACCGAGCACCACTGTACGTGGCCCGCAGAGGGGCCGGTTGGCTGCCACATGCCGGCAATGCCTAGCATGCATTTGTGCTACGGTCATTGCAAGTCCGCGAGTGCTTATGTATACCACCGCAGCATACAGCCCACAAGTGTGATATATGTAGGCCACTTCGTACTCTTATTTAACTCCGCTTGGGGCGCGGAAAGCCCTTTGCACATGGTGCGTGTGACCAGAAATCAGACAGGTAGCGAAAAAGATGGAATGTGCTCAGTACTCTAAGGGAAGCCTGGCATGTTGCCAGAGCACTACTCTAACTGATTACAGACCCATGTCCCAGGGGACCTGCTCCCACCCGCCAGCTCCCGGAACACCATGCTCCCCCACTTCGTACCTCCTTATGTATCATCGGGCACACCAGCAGGCAGCGAGGGCTGCAGCCATGACTTCGGAAGCCGCCAGTCACGGGCAGTTTGTGCCGGCGCTTTCGTGCGGCAGTGGTGGTGCCCGGTGGCGCAATTGACAGTGAATGGGTGCACCATGGCGCTAGGACTGCCCGCGTGGCCCAACCTTGCAGGCAGCCACGCCTGTGCTGCCCCCCGCACACGGTGGGCGTGACACACCATGATGGTACTCTTATTAAACTCCGCTTAGGGCGCGGAAAGCCCTTTGCACACGGTGCGTGTGACCAGGAAATCAGACAG
>JAULBY010026117.1:0-44287 GCA_032358315.1 Ophiocytium majus | reverse complement strand
TCTTGGGGGGGGGGGGGGGGGGGGGGGGGGGGGGTCTTGTACTAAATTCTCATATTCTATGTACATTTACATAGAGGAAACCCTTCGGTCCTGCTGCCAGACGCTCCTCGCGAGGGACGCGTAACCTAACTGGGGAGGTTTTGTGGTGGGGGGCGGCCTTATACTAGGGGGGGTCTTATACAGACCGAGCTTTATACGGTAGCCTTGAAGCGGTTCAACTGTAACTGGTTTTCGCCCAATGCAGTGCCTTCAGGAGGGGTGCCTGGTCCCTAGTACCGAGCTGACACTTACAATTTGTGTGTATCGTGCTCCCCATGCTCTTGGTGCTGGACCTGCTTCCTGCTGCAGCGAGCAAGTCCCTGCTGAGCACGGCACTGAAGTGCAGTTTATCGCC
Source organism: Ophiocytium majus (assembly GCA_032358315.1). Lineage (NCBI taxonomy): Eukaryota > Xanthophyceae > Mischococcales > Ophiocytiaceae > Ophiocytium > Ophiocytium majus. The sequence continues at coordinate 43,893 of JAULBY010026117.1, read as the reverse complement.
CGCCGCTCGGCCACGCCAGCACAACCGGCTGCAGCGGCGGCTGTACACGGGGCCAGCGGCAATGGCACAGGCGGGTACGTGCATAGGGGCCCGCTCGACACGCGCCCATAACACGAGCTTTTCCAGCAAGGCCACCCAAACCTGCAGATCTCTACAAAGGTGACGACAGCACCAGAATTGAATTGCAGAGGCAGGTGTGTGCTCACCGCTCTTTGGCACGACGCAGCGGGCCGCCGTGTAGTGGTGCTTGCGCTTCCCCATGGTTGGCTGTCTCTTTCCAACGCTGCCCCCCCCTCCAAGCGCAGACACCCACCGCGCAGCTGGCGAAGTGTAAACCCACTGCTGCCTCAAGCTTGCAATTGCGCAGTTGACCTTGCCAGCGCGAGTTTCGAGTTTCAATTCGAGCTCAGCAGAGTGCAAGGCGGCTGGCGCCATGCGCGCGCAATGCGCATGGCATGGCCGGCGGCCAGCTGGAAGCCATGCAGCAGACGCGGAAGCGATTCTGGCAGCAAGAGCGGCAAGCAGCAGCAGTCAGCCCCCGCAGCGCCAGAGGCAAAAGGAGGAGCGGCGGCCCTGTAACCTCACGCTGCACAAAGATTAGAGCATATATCAGCAGCATATATGACACACCACTGGCATATGCCTTTTCCTACGTGTTCGACGACTCACTTGGCACCAGTTACAGCTGTCCAAATTACAGCACCACAATGTGCTGCGGAGCACGCTCTTGAAGCTGTTGAGAACGTTTTTGCTGCTCAGCAGCTGCTGCCAGCAGGCCTCAAAATGTGCTGCTGAGCATTATGCCTGCACCAGCCAGCACGGCTCCATGATGTCCTTGAGCGACACAAGCTCGCTCGCCACTTGTACAGTACTTCACAGGCAGAGTTTTTTTGGCGTGCTACAGTAGTACTTCGCTGCACTTGTACCCAAGTACTTGCTCCGATTGACCTCCGCTTGGGGTACGGAAAGCCCCGTGCACACACCGCGTGCGCAGCTGGAAAAAAGCCGTCACCAACTGCATTCACTGAGGGCACTGCTGACGTTGAAGGTAGAGTATGTTTCATATGTGAGCTGCGGCACTACCACACTTGCTCATGTGCACAGGCGCATGTGTTGCAGCAGGAGTTTGGCAGTGCAGTCATGCCGCTTGCGTTGGGGTGACCTGACACTGCTGCACAAGGCAACTGCAGCAATATACGGTGACCCTGTTTGCATTCTCCTACGGCACTGCAATACTTCCTGCATGTCCGCTTCTGCTCAACACCGCTGCCTCCATTTTCAGGCTCATGAAAAACTTGTTGCCGGGAGTGGCCGCTGCTGCTCTCCAGGCTCCACCACAACCTCCCCACTTCGCGGACGCTTCTTGCAGACATGTTCAAGTGCGCGCATTGTGCGCACTCTGAACTCCGCCAAACACACACCACACGCACACAAAGAGGCACCGCCACAGCAGCAACGCAGCGCGCCCTTCCAAAAACCAGAGCCTTTTATATGTGTGGGGGGGGTGGGGGGTCTAATGAACAGGTAGCGCGGCCGCACGAGCGCCCGCACGCCAGCGCCCGCGCCCCCACGCGCGGCGCCCAAAAACTAGTAAAGGGTAGAGGCGCCTGCGCGTGTAGTGCGGGCGGCGGCGGGCGGCCGCGCAGCCGCGCCTGACTATGTGCCATACGCCAGCGCTCAGAAGAAGCCCTGGCCGTCGCCAAAGGGGGAGACCTGCGGACGACAGCGGCGTGCAAGGGTTCAGGGGGGAGGAGGGGGGGGAGCATGAGCATTGTCTGTGTGCCGGTGTCGTGTGGTGTAGGGGAGCACATGTGTGCAGATCATGCGGCAGTGTGCAGTCGACAGCGGGGAATCATGCGGCAGTGCGCAGTGCGCAGGGGACGCCAGCGGCAGTCATGGCCGCTGCGCCAGCGGACTCGTTGTGGGCAAACATCCAGGTGGGGGCGCAGAGTGCATCAACGCACGCGGCACCAATGTTAAGGCTAAGCGGAGATAGAAAGGCAAAAGCGCCAAGGCTGAAGGAGCGCCACCGCTGCCTTGCATCAGCCCACATGCAGGACGTCGCACGTTGCCAGTGCGCGCAGACATCCGCCAGGCAGCACCCTGTGCCAGCGCCAAGCGCACCAGCGCGCCACACACATGTGGTGCTGACTGGCCCCTTTGGCGCACGTGCAAAGGCGCACCCAAAGCCGCTGTGTTGCCGCCACTAGCCATCCACAGAGCGGCCATTTGCGTGCCTTCCACGCACGCCTGTGCCCCTCGCAATCCGCCCCAAACCAACGCTCTGCCTCAGCTCAAGCTAGAGTTGCCATCACAGGAAAAAGGGCCTCATGTGGCGCCAACAAGTGTCTGCAAAACGCGTCTAGGGTCGCCAGCGCTAAACTTTAGGTGTCCCCACCGGTAGGGGCCCACACCTGGTGGTGGAACCGGTGCAACGGTGAGCAAAGCAATTACTGTCACTTGAACTACTTGAAAAGTTTCAAGTGCGAATACATGTATAACATAAATACTAATACTTGGTGTGAGTATAACACAACAAAAAAGAAAAGGGACTCACGTGGCCGGCGTAGATCTGCTCGATGGGTCCCTGGCCGGTGAGCTGCTCCTGCAGCCAGAAGCCGGCGACGGCGCACATGGCCAGGCGGCCGTTCTTGAGCTCGCGCAGCTGCACCTTCTCCCACAGCTCGGCGTCGTTGGGCTTCAGGTTCAGGGGGTCAAAGCCGAGGTCGCCGGGGGCCTGCAGGAATCGTTTGGACAACACCCAGCGGGGGCGGCAGCGTGTGAGTTATGCGAGTTGTGGTGCGGCGGCAAGAAGGGTGCATGTGCCATTGTTTCTTTGTTTGTAAGCAAGCGGTGTCAGCATCGGACGTCACGTATAACAGGGGTTGAACCCAAGTGTGGGCAGCTCTGCGCGTGTGCGTTCGCAGCTGCGAATGTGCCAAGCAAATGGTGTACGAGGTCAGCGCTGGAACACACACAGCGCGCGGCTGATGCACAGCGCTGACTGCAACGTGCCGGTGCGCATTGCCCAGCAGAGGGGCGCAGGTGCCTATGAAGTCAGTGCTGACAACCATGCGCGCGTGGCCCAGACGCAAACATGCGCACTGCCATGTCGAGCTCAGCGCTGCACATGACAGCATGTGGCATAACATAACAAACCCTGGTTGCTCAGGCACACCCAACACCCACTCCAGTGCGAGCCCCAACAAAAACAACACCATGCTGTAAACCAACGATCCGCGGCGTGAACTGTTCCAGCGCGTTAGTGGGTGAGTGCAGTCAAAGCGCACCTGGCCGGGCTTGGCCTGGTTTGCCTGGCCGATGCCCTCAGCGGCGGCGATGCCGATCAGGATCTGGGCCACGGCGAGCGGGCGGTCCGCGTACACCTGCTGCAGAGCGATGAATGGCTTGGAGGAGGCGCTGAAGACGGGGTCGGGCAGGTGGTAGTAGCTCTGCACGATCTCCCCCAGGGCGGCGAGCATGGCCACGCGGCCGTGCTTGAGCTCCGAGGCCCTGCGCCGTTAACATGGCGGTCGGCAGGCAGCTGAGAGTTGAGCAAGTCTGCATCGCAGAGGGCCCAGGCCCAAGCAGTGTGCACGCAACCGGCCAAGGGGGACGGTAAGGCACAGGCAGCAGAGACAGAGTCTCAGCAGTGCAGCAGTTGGCCTCACCTGTACCAGGCGATGGTCTCGGGGTTGGGGTTGTTGGTGAAGCCAAGGGGGTCCCACTCGGCGAGCTCGAAGTCCGAGCCCACGAGGCCATCACCGCCGGGGCCCAGCTTCATGACGGGGCTGGCACGGGCGAGAGGAGCACGCGGGAGGAGGGCGTGGTTACAAAAGGGCAGGTGTGTGCTGCGGAACAGCAACAGCGCCTGGTGCGGTGCACCTGCTGGGAGGGCAGTGATTGCAAGAGCGCTAGCCACACCTAATACGACGTAGGGCTGGGGGAGCTGGGCTATGCGCACGCGTCCCCGCCCCCCGCCGCTCTTCCAAACCACGGTGCGCGCTCTGGCTGCTGCCAACGCAGCAGCCATCGCAGCACCCTGAGCCATGGCAACTGCACACTGTATGCCAACAGCGCCGCCGTGGGTGCTGATCGAGGCACACGCTGCCTGTGCGCCTCCCACTGCCGCCTGCCGCCCGCCTTGCAGCTCCAGCGGCCAACCTCCAGCGCTCGACAATTTTGCAAAGCGCGGACAGGCTCAGCTGCGCAGCAGCTGCCGCCAGTCAGCCGCCTGCTGCCGCGCTTCGCCGCTGCGCTCGCCAGATTTCAGCCGCGCCCCGCGCCAGCCGCAGCAGCAGCCTCCTGCGTCGGCAGGGTGCGCAGGGTGCCCTGCACCTTGCTGCCTGCCGCTGTTCGGTACCCAGTCATGCACACAACAGACAACTCGACATGTGCCTCGCGCACGACGTACCCGCTGACCGTGCGGGCCACAGCGCCGGTGCGCAGAGCGTTCGGCTGCACGAAGGCAGCCGCGGACCCCACCAGCATAGCCGCAACAACAGCCTTGCCCGCCATGATTTCTTAGCCGTGCTCCAACGATGAAGTGCCGGTGCCTGCTTTAGTTGCTGCAGTCTGCAGGCTGGCGCGCAGCAGCAGCAGGAGATCCACATTCAAGGTTCTGCAGCCAACTCAGCCACAAAATTGACTTTCATCCCGGGAGCGTGTATCGCCGATACTAGATGGGGCCGGAGCCTGGATCGGCAGAAGGTGCTCAGCGCGCGGGCGCAAAAGCTGCCAAACACAGGTCTCATAGGGAAGGACGGCAAGGGAGGTGCAGAGCGAGCCGTGCTGGCCGCCAGCAGACTGAGTGCAGCGCCCGGTGTCACCTGCTGTCCCACCGCTGCCGCGGGAGCGGCCGGGCTAGGGACAACCAGGGTTGTGGGAGCAGCAACACTTTGGGTCCCGCAAAAGTGGCAACCGCGACTTTGGTCATCAACTGTGGGTTGACAGCAACGGGCAGCAGCGGTGTTGGCGGCCGTCAGCGCGGCTTGAAAACATGGCCGGTAATGATCCCCCCCGCACCCCTTCCACACCCCGCACCGTCCCCCCCGCTTGGAGTGTTAGCAGCAGCGGCAGGAGGAGACTGCCCAGAGAGTACAGCGACAGGCTTGTGGGTCCTTACTCCTCTGCGGGGCGAGCTGCCGCAGCAGGCTCCGCCACCGCCTTCGGCTCGCCCCTGCTGGGAGAGGGCGGCAAGCGCCGCATAGATTTCACGGACAGGGGTGACGATGACGACGACATGGGCATGGGGGGGGGGGCATGAGCTCACCCCGCAAGTCCGAGGGCACAACGGCCAGCCTCACAGCAGCAATCACCACCCCCGTCAAGGCACCACACTCCTTCGCCACACCCCTGAGGCGCTCGGCCGCCCCCTCCATCCCCTTCGTCTCCCCCGGCCACAGTCTCCCGGGGGGGGGGGGAGAAACCTCTGAAATCCGGCGGGGGGAGGGCCTGCCTGTGTACAGTGGCCGTTTTGTGCCCAGCAGAACAGCCTCCAATTATGACAACTATGACGGCGAGCCCGACGAAAACGACGACGGCGGCGACACCCCGCGCCGCCGGGGCAAGTCCCCGAAGCTGCGGGCATCACCGGGAGGCGCGGGCGGAGCGGCTGCTGGTCGGGGGGGTGCGGCGGGTGCAGCGGGAGCGGCGGCGAGGGGGGGGGCGGCGGCGGCAGCAGCGGGGGCTGGCGCCGAGGCTGGTGGCAAGGCACAGTCCTCCCAGTCGATTCTGAACGACCTGCTGCGGGTGCAGCTGCTGGGGGAGACGGAGGGGGGGGGCAGCGGGGGCGTGCTGCACTTCAAAGCGCAGCGGCGCGCATATGACGACGACGTGAAGCGGAGGCTCGCGCTCGCGCCCAGGTGCGTGTGTTGAAGTTCGCATTGCTGGAGTTGAAGTATCTTTGCTTGCTCTACGGGAGGCGCGTGTTGCGATGGCATCTAACCACGTTATTCAGCAGTGTTTGGGATGAGGGGTGTTGTGGTGCGGGAGGGGCTGTTTTGCTATGTGAGCATCCGTGCTGTTTACACAGTTGAAGTTTGGTACGCTTGGCGACGGTCAATCACGTGGTGTAACGCTGTATGCTGGTCATGAGAGCAGGAAGCGTTTGCAGCGGAACCCGTCTCAGGCCGCTGAGGCTATAACAGTTTCCACCGCATGTGAACCTGGACCCGGGGACGTGGTGTGATGCTGTATGCTAGTCATGAGAGCAGGAAGCGTTTGCAGCGGAACCCGTCTCAGGCCGCTGAGGCTATAACAGTTGCCACCGTATGTGAACCTGGACTCGGGGAGGGGTAGGGAGCGTGGCTGTTAACATGTTGCAGGCACAGGCAGTAGCTTTGCTTTTGCTGCAGCTGCACAGCTGTCATGCACCCAGCTAGTGTGCCGGTGCTGGTGGTGGCAGTGCTGTGCGGCCCGTGTTCGACTTCGATGATTATATATATACTGTATGCAATTACGGAAGTATGTGGCAGGGCACCGTGTGTGCGTACTGCTCGGCAGGGGCATGCCACCCGCTGTATGGAACTTCAACTCAGCATCATGCTTTGGCGGCACATTGCGCCACCCCGAGGGATGCACCTTGCCGCAGCCTGCCGCCCTTGAGCCTGGAACAATGCCTCATACCACCCTCAGACGGTAAGGCCACCCGCGCGTACCACGGTGCCCTCGCTGAAAACCACACCGCAATTGCTGTTGGTAGCCTTCAGTTTGCCCCACAAGCAACGGCTGAAGCCAGCGCGCGCCGCGCTAGGGTGGCCGCTGACAGTGTCTCCGTTTGTTCCTGCCTTGCTCCTACTGTGCGCTGCCGCTACTGCTGCTGCGTCTGCGTTCCCATCAGCCGTGAGGGGTCTTGGCAGCTGGCGGCGGCGGCGGCGCCGGGGTGTGTGGCGCGCAAGGTGCCAAAGGTGGGTGCCGTCTCGCAGCAGCCAGAGGTTTTGTGTGTGCCTCACCACCTCCCATTCTTACAGTGCACTCGCGATTTAGTGTCCTTCGCTTTGATGCGGTATGCACCTAACGTTCTTACAGTGCACTCGCGATCTAGTGCGCTTCGCGTCAGCGCTGTATGCGGCTCAGTGCAGGGGTGCAGACACCCGTTCTTACAGTGCACTCGCGATCCAGTGTGTGCTTTACTCAATGCGGTATGCGGCGTATTGCGGGGTGCAGATGCCTGTCACAGATCACATGATTCTGTAGAGACGATGCACCATGCCCTGTTGTGATCTGGTTGCGTGTCTTGCTTCAGTGTGGGGTGCTAGGGGGGTGACACAATCCCGCGGGCCCGCAGTAAATCGCGAGTGCACTGTAGCGCTGAGCAAAGAGACTGCTTTTGGCACCACGGCGCATGTGCCCGTGCCTTGGGCAAGCCGCAGCACGGTCCTAAATGGTGGGCTTACGCGCAACTGGAGGCTTCTATTGCACAGACTCGCACTGGCCTCAAGGCCTGTGTAACCGCAGTTTGGGTGTGTGCCGTGCTGCCATTGCGGGACTTCAGTGCGCTGCACGAGCCTTGAGCTTCCGTGTTGGCATGCGGCTGGAGGTGTGGGCCATGCACCCGCGGCTGCAGCTCCCGCCCCGGTCACAGCTGCTGCTGTGAGCTTTGCTGCTGCTGGACGCGCTGTGCTGCTGCTGCTGCCGCTGCTGTTTTCGCCGCTGCCAGCGCTATTGCCACCTCCACCTGCAGTCGCCGCTTCTGCTGATGATGATGATGATGATGCTGCTGAGCACACTGCGCTCCTGTCACAGCCACTGCTGCTGCTGCTGCTGAGCTCGCTGACCGTCGCTGTCTCCGCCGCCACCACTGCTGCTGCTGAGCACGCTGCTGCTGCTGAGCAGGTCCCCTTCAAGGTGCTCGACGCGCCGCAGCTGGCGGATGACTTCTACCTCAGCCTGGTGGACTGGTCTTCGCAGAACGTTCTTGCCGTCGCGCTGGGGTCCTCCGTGTACCTGTGGAGTGCCTGCACCAGCAAGGTGGGCTGCTGAGCACCGCTGCTGCTGAGCACCGCTGCTGCTGAGCACCGCTGCTGCTGAGCACTGCTGCTGCTGGGCACCGCTGCTGCTGAGCGCTGCGCCTTGTGGGGCCGCCGCTGCTGCTGCTCAGCAGCTGTGTGGCGGTCCTTGCCTTTGCTGCGGCCACTGGTGCAACAGCGAGGTTGGCTGGCTGCTGCATCTGCTGAGCGCCATATATAAAGCCCTACACCCAAACGCAAACCGTGTTGAACACGTTTTATGCCGCCCTTCAAAAGTTGCTTCACGAATTACATCACGCCACCATAAACCCACGCCCTGCGGAGCCGCCGCCGCTGCTGCTGCTGCTCAGCAGCTGTATGGCGCCCCCTGCCTTTGCTGCGGCTGCTGCTGCCGGGCGGAGACCCACGCCGCCTGCGCCACGCCGTGCTTCGCAGCTGTGGTTGGGGCATGTCCATGACAGCTGCTTGACACTGCCGCGCCATCCAACGACGCACAGTACGGCGATTCTGCGATCAAAGCTTCTCATTGGTACAATAGGATGTTTGACTTTAATGGAGCAAACTGATGACAAGTGAACAGGCTCTGCCCCCCCCCCCCCAACACACACATACACACACACACATGCACGCACACGTGGCTGGAACAGACTATGACCCCACACACACACGCACACGCACGCACATGCACACATCTGCGCAGGTGACAAAGCTGTGCGACGTGGGAACGACCGACCAGGTGACATCCGTGTGCTGGACGCAGCGCGGCTCGCACCTGGCGGTGGCCACCGGCGCGGGCGACGTGCAGCTCTGGGAGGCCGCCACCTGTCGGAACGTGAGTGCGCCACGTGGCAGCGCCTGCCGCCGCCACCTGTCACCCCCACATGACTGCCGCTGCCTGTGCCTGTGCGCGGGAGGCGGTGCGCGGGTGCGTCGCGGCTGCATAAAAAAAGCTGCCATGACCAGTGACGGCCGCCACAGGCGATTCAAACGCCGCGGTGCTGCGCAGCGGGTGTGAGCGCAGCCGCACGGTGTCGCCGGAACAGCGGCGTCGACCCTTGTCATGTTTGCGTGCTCGGGAACCCATTTGCGCGCTGCTACTGCACACCCGTATGCCAAATCCGCTGCTGCGAACCCTGCCGCTACACCTGAAGCGAGTGCCGCCGTAACTGTACGTAAATGTACACTCATCTGTAACCGCCCTCCCGCGCTGCGCTCCCACTGACAGTTGACAGCTGCGAACGCTGCCGGGCCACGCCCGAAGCGAGCGCCGCCGTCACCGCAGACGCACGTGTAGTGATGGGTCAGGGCTTACCACGTGTCTCATGCATTACCAAAAAAATGGCGTACACTGAATCATCCCTAGCCCTCAAGGACACTGACCGGCGCGTGTAGGTATGGGGGCTGTCTGGTGCTTTTCACCAGGTGGAGAAATCACCCCACAGGCTTCGGCCTGGCATTTTGCCCCAGCCACGGCAGTATCTGGGCTTTGCAGCCTTTTAGGTTTCTTTCACTACAGTGGTTTTCCGCAAATAATCGGAAAAAACAACAACACTTGCACCGTAAACTGTGACCATTGCACCAGCCTCGCTAGTGCTTTGCGCTGTGCAGAGTAGGGCCGTACCTTGCTTGGGGATGTTGAAAGTTGAAGTTTGAAAGTTGAAGTTTGTGTACCACTATTAGTAGTGATGGGTCACAGCGTATATTTTCCGCATTGTACGCCGTGTGCCGTATGTAAATACGCCGTATAACGCATGTACATATGAACGTATTTATACGGCAAATACGCCGTATATCGGGTTTTCGGGCGTAGAAATGCGCCGCATTTAGTATAACGTACTTCAACAAGTATGAAATACGTTATACGCCGTGACCCATCACTATTTACCGCACACGCAAGACGTGGGCACACACTCGGGTGCGTACTAGTGAGTTGCCATAGTCGACATTTTCCGCCCACAACTACTCCGCCGATTGCAACGTTACATACACTTGAGACAACTGCAAAAACTGCAAAAGACGATCTGTTCATGGAAAGAGTAGGGCCATAGCAAACTTTTTAAGGACATGGTAAATAAAAAATCAGGCCCAGGAGGGCACACCGGATAGATATAGGGGTATAAGACCCCCCCTTGGTCTAAGACCCCCCCCCCCCCCGAATAAGCACCCCCCGGTTTAGCGGCCGAGGGGCGTCTGGCAGCAAGACCCGGGATAACATCTATCTAAATGTACCGGTACATAGAATAGGAAAATGGGGTATAAGACCCCCCCCCGAATGTGACCACCCCGGTGTTAGCGACGGCCGGCGCTCGGCAACACAACCGGGGGGTCTTACACCCAGATATCTACGGTAGGTGGGGTTGCGCCAAAAAAAAAACGAGGAGCCCACAGATGGTTCATACACGGTAAGAGCACTTGTATAAAAAAATGTATATACCGGGTATATATATATATATATATATATATATATATATATATACTTCGATTGCCGTAGTTGGTGAACGTGGGTCTGCCTTACAGCACGCACGGCCGGCTTTTGGTGGCATCGCACAAGTAAGCCCTGCTGGTAGTTGTAGTCTGAATCATCCCTCGCCCCCAAGGACACTGACCGGCGCGTGTAGGTGTGGGGGCTGTCTGGTGCTTTTCACCAGGTGGACAAATCACTACACAGGCTTCGGCCTGGCATTTTGCCCCAGCCACGGCAGTATGTGGGCCTAGCAGCCTTTAGGTTTCTTTCACTGGCGTACGAGGTGCTGCGCGAGGAGCTGGCGCCGCTCTACGAGTCTCTGCTCCAAAATGTGGTGGCGGATTTCGAGGACGGCGTACCATTTGACTGACCTAACCACTGGTGTCTTGGTGTATACATGCACATGCATGTGCGTGGGTGCTTGTATACTCCTTGTACTAGTACTTGCATATACATATATTCTGAAGTATTATCCCAGTAAATTTATAAATACTGTCGTGTGTGCGTCTGTGTTTCGAGGGCTCACCTCACCACTGCCGTCCTCGTGTATTTTCATATGAAAAATCATGTGTATTTACACGTCCGCATGCGCTGGTGCCTGTACGGTGCATGTACCACGCAGGACGCGCTGGCATACGAGGTGCTGCGTGAGGAGCTGGCGCCCCTTTACGAGTCCCTATTCCAAAACGTGGTGGCGGATCTGGAGGACGGCGTACCCTTTGTGGTGCGGGCGCGGGCGGACCTGCTAGCGGCGCTGTCGCAGAGGGAGAGGCGAGCCAGGGGGGGCGGGGGCGATGTGGCGCCACACGCACAGCACCACTTAAAGGTGCGGCCGCATGAACTTTTGTGCTTTGTATATATATACTTCAGACGTAGGTCTGTGTAGCGTGTGGCACGTTGCGCACTGGCGGCCCGTGCTCTGGTGCCGTGTTGCAGCGTGGTGCGGGACCGCATGGGACGTGATACGGGTGCAAAATGCCTCTTAACACCCCTGCCGGTGAGGGGGGCGGGGGCGATGTGGCGCCACACGCGCAGCACCAGCTAAAGGTGCGGTAACGCCGCCACATGCAGTAGTTTAGTTGTTTTCGTGCGCCTCTGTCGAAAACCTGCGCGCAACGTTTATATTTATACTTCGAAGTATGTAGTACACAACAGATGTTAGTATCAACACTGCTACTTCTGCTTCTACCTCTGGTACTTCGGAAGTAGTAGCGAGTACCACCATATAGTGTACCGGTACACGTTGCTGGTAGCATGGCATGGTAGTTTCTAACGTTTTGGTGTGTGCGATGCCTTCGCTCTCAGGCGGTGGACAGCAGCCTCCAGACGCAGCTGCGGTACTGGTTCAAGCCAGGGGTGCTGGAGCTGAGGCGCATCACCTGCGATAACTAGTACACATGCATGTACATTGATGACATACATACTTCGAAGTACTACGAAGTGGGCTCTTGCACGCCCCCAAGTGCAAATAAATAAAAGTATGAAGTACCATGTTATCATCATCATCTGTGTGTACATGGTGCTGGTGATATGGCAGGGTAAAAATACAGAGTGTTGACGCTTGTGATCCCTTACACTTTACTTGCAGGTGATGGACAGCAGCCTCCAGACGCAGCTGCAGTCGTGGTTCACGCCAGGGCTGCTGAAGCCACGGCGCATCACATACGATAGTCATTATACTTGACAAGTACCAATATATATTTGTATGTATGTACTTCAGAAGTATATGTACACATATCCATGTATGTACTTCAAGAAGTACACAAAGTATGTCAGTATCATAACAGTGTACAACATGGTGCTGGTAGCATGGCACGGTAAAACAAACCCATGTTCATGTTTGTGGTGCCTTCAATCAGGTGATGGACAGCAGCCTGCAGACGCAGCTGCAGTCGTGGTTCACGCCAGGGCTGCTGGAGCTGCGGCGCATAACGTACGAGGCGTCGGCGGGCGCGCTGCTGGAGAAAATTGCGAGGCTGGAGGCGGTTCACGAGATTCGGTCGTTGCAGCACCTGAAAGACCGGCTTGGGCACGGCAGGTACGGCCACATGTACTTGTATGTATACCGTGTGTTTATGTACACATGTCCTACTGTGGCACGCACTACCTCCGTTGCAATCCATTAGATGGCAGGTCTAGAAGCGCGTGTTTGACAGCACCGCCGGCCGTGTTAGGCCAGAGTGCTTGTGTGCAACTCATATATGCCGCCTTGGTTGTCCTGAGGCATGCCGACGCTCCCAAAACTTGCCGTCTACTGCATTGCAATGGAGGTAGTATTTTTATCGGTTCGTACGTGGGGGTGGGCAAGGGCCCAAGCCATGCACGTCAGCATGCTCGAAGCAATGGACATGCACTGTATACAAGGCTGGAGGCGGTTCACGAGATTCGGTCGCTGCAGCACCTGAACGACCGCCTGGGGCACGGCAGGTACCACCAGAATGAAAGTAAAAAAAAAATGGACCTGTACACTGCGAAGTATGTATGTATCGTGATGTGGGCGGGGGCAGTGCTGAGTACCAATGCATGCTGTGTATGTCAAAGTATGTGGTGAGAGTAGCATGCGCGAGCTTAGGCCAGCTCCGGCACCTGCAGAAACTAGGGCACGGCAGGTGCCTGCTGCCTAACTCTTGACGCAGTATGTGCATGTCAACAACCCAATGGAGCATGTTTGTAGCATGCCCTGTGCCCCGTGACGCGTGCGCTCACTGCTTTTTTTTACCCTTGCGCAGGCGCTGCAGAGTATGGCATAACGTCTGTACTTCCAGTGACACGCAGCATACTACTGCAGTACTTCAGTGTAGCAGAAGTACATGTAGTGACGGGTCACAGCGTATGATTTTCGCATTATACGCCGTATAACGTATGCAAATACGCCGTATAACCTACACAGATGAACGTATTTATAAATACGGCAGATACGCCGTATATCGCATGTTTGGGCGTGGAAATACGCAAAAAATCGAATGATCAACGTATTTATAAAATACTTTGTACGCCGTGACCCATCACTTAGTATATGCCATACACATGACGTCTATGTGAGTACATTATACGCCGTATGTACAGTATCCTTCTTGTAGTACCGCGTAGAATGAAGAACTTGTGCGCTGTGACCCGTCACCGCTTGCGCATGCGCTGCTCCGCCTTTGCCCACCCCTGCATGGGCGGAGGAGCCGCTGGTGTTTGTGCTCAGCGCTGATGTGTGCGCTCACACAGACGCGTGTAGGGTGTGGGCCACTGGTTCTGACCAAGTGGATAGATCACCGCACAGGCTTCGGCTAGTAGTATTTTTTGTTTGACCCTTGCGCAGGCGCTGCAGAATACGTCGTATTTATGCGCCCAATGCCGTGACATGCGGCATACATGCCATATACCAGGATGTATCAACTTCGAAGTAGTTGAAGTATGTACATGCTTCGAAAGTACCTGCACATGACACGGCGTTGGATGAAACAGTTACCGACTGGTACTTCGAGGTATACGCTGTGACCCGTCACTGCCCTTTTTCGACCCTTGCGCTTGCGCTGCTTTGCCTTCTTCCACCCCTGCATGGCGGAAGAGCCCCTGGTGTTTGTTCGCAGCGCTTATTTGTGCGAGCTCACTTCCTTTTTTCAACCCTTGCGCAGGCGCTGCGTTGCCTCCTTCCAACCGTGCATGGCGGAGCAGCCGCTGGTGTCACTGCATACTCCATGCTCAGCGCTGATGCATGCACTCACACACACTTTTTTTCGACCCTTGCGCAGGCGCTGCTTCGCCTTTTTTCACCCGTGCATGGCGGAGGAGCCGCTGGTGTTTGTGCACGTGGCTCTGGTGCCGCGCCTGGCGCACAGCATGCAGAGCATTGAGCAGCACACGGGGGCGGGAGCGGACGAGCGGGCCGCGCGCTGCGCCATTTTCTACTCCATAACCAGGTATGTACATCGCCGGCAGTCTTAGCTATACTACTAGTAGGTGTGCTGCCAACCCTATGTGATATGACTTCAGAGGAAGTGTATAATGCTTCTGAAGTATTGCAGTAGTGCTATGTTGGGGGGCGGGCGCGGACGAGCGCGCCGCGCGCTGCGCTGTTTTCTGCTCCATAACCAGGTGCGCGCATGGCCGCCTTTACCTTTATTAAGCATACCGTTGGCGCTCTCACCATACACAGCATGTACAGCGTGTACTTGAGAAGTACTATTAGTAGTATTACAGAAGTCCATGTACACTATACTGTGTATGTACACATACGCAAGTACACGTATACAATGCTTCTGAAATTATAGTGAGCAGCACACGGGGGCGGGAGCGGACGAGCGGGTCGCGCGGTGCGCCACTTTCCTACTCCATGACCAGGTGTGTACATCACCGGCAGTCAGCATCACACTACTAGTAGTACTACTAACATACCGGTACTTCGGAAGTACCTTATACTTGAAGTAGTACGATTTTTCTTCAGAAGCACTACAGAGTACCTTCCTGTACTGAGGAGTACAAGGGGGCTGGCGCGGATGAGCGCCCCGTACGCTGCACCACTTGTTACTCCATAAAGAGTTGCACAGTAGTTCTAGACAATACTGGTGTGGGCTTAAAAGAGTCTCCAGCAAAAAAACACACGGAAAAAAAAAGCGAGCCCGGTTTGCAGTACCTGTACCCCCCCCCCCACAGCACTTCTTTGTACAGACCGAGCTGAGGTCACACACACACACAAACACACACACACACACACACACACACACACACACACACACACACACACACAGATAGACCACTTATGAGGGGACACACACACAGCACCCTTCACTCAAAGTGCCAGCGTTGCATCACAACAACCGAGCTTCTGCTGAGCGCCCGTCTCTGCTGCTGCCGCTGCCCCCTGCCGCCTGGCGCGCCGCAGCACGCAGCGCGGTCTCAAGGGCGTGAACCTGGGAAACTTCCTCATAAAGCGCGTGGTCAAGCGCCTGCAGCAAGGTGCGTAGCACAGATTCGTGCTACGTGTGCTACATAAGGCAGTTATATTCATGTACTAAATAATGTACTAAACGCTGAACTACTAGGTGTGCACGCATATACTTCGAAGTGTATACATACGCGATGTATGTGCAGCAGGCAGCGCGCTCTCAAGGGATTGAACCTGGAAAACTTTATGATCACGCGCGTGGTCAAGCGCCTGCAGCAAGGTGCATAGCACAATACGTAGTATTGTACTACTAGTCGTATTCAAGTACTAAACTACTTCTGAAGTACTTGGTGTACATACCATGTGAAAGAAACCAAAAAGGTGACTGAGCCCGGGTACTCCCGTGGCTGGGGCAGAAAGCCAGGCGGAAGCCTGTGTGGTGATCTGCACGTGTATGCATATACTTTTGAAGTGTACATGTACATAGTTGAGGTATGTGAGGCATACTACGTAGTACCTACAGTAGTACTTACAGTATGCAGCACGCAGCGCGGTCTCAAGGGCGCGAGCCTGGGATTTTCTCTGATAAAGCGCGTGGCCAAGCGCCTGCAGCAAGGTGCGTAGCACAGCACAGGTACTACTGTAGGACTACAAATGTAGTTTTATAAATGTACTGCTGTACTTGAGAACTATTTGCATATGTGGGCGTAAGCACGAATAGGTTATGCAAGCCCCAGCATGAAGCAATGGTGGACTTCGGTGTATATACGCACGGCCCCTTATAGACACGCTCACAACTTGGCTTGTGCAGCCAAGAGCAGCAGGAAAGCCTGACCCGCCGGCAGCCTAGTAGTACTTTTGAAGTAGTGTACTTATCATATGCCTCGAAGTACTTCGAGGCATTTCGACGCACCAGTGTGCAATGTTATGCACTCACTTTCATGTATGTTGCCACCTCTGTGCTCCGCGGAGCTTTCGCACCTGGACACCTTGTCCACGCTCAGCCCCATGCCAGTCATAGTAAAAGCGTACTTCTTGAAGTACATTACTGTAATAAAGTGTACTCACTTTCATGTGTGTACACCACGCATGTGTTGCCGCCGCTGTGCTCAGCAGAGCTCCCGCACCGGGACGCTCATCCCCATCCCTGGCATAGTGGAAACATATAATGTGAAGTTGTGCACTCAGCTCCATGTGCGTGCGCCACTTGTGCTCAGCAGAGCTCCCGCAAGGCATAGTACAATGACATACTTCGAAGATGATATGTACATACGAAGTACTTCAAAAGTACTTCGAAGTATATACTTCGAAACACTTCTAGAAGTACTTCAGTATGTGATAACATGCACTCTTTCTCGTTGTGTGTCGTCGCCTGTGTGCTCAGCAGAGTTCCCACACCTGCACACCTTTCTCTACCTGTGTGCTCAGCTCTCCCACCGGCATAGTAAAAGGACATATATGTGATGGCATGCGCTCATTTCATATTCGCGTGTTTCCCGCCTCTGTGCTCAGCAGAGCTGCCGCACCTGGACGCCTTATCCACGCTGAGCCCCAACCCTGGCATAGTTGAATTCTTCAGAAGCATACTTTTCAGGTACATAAATTTGATAACGTGCACTGACTTCAGTGTGAGTACACCATGTGTGTGTTGTCGCCTCTGTGCTGAGCAGAACTCCCGCACCGGCATGGTAAAATGTGACATACCTTGATGTATATACCAGGTAGATACATGTGCTTCTGTGAAGCGCCTGTGTGTGATGACTTGCACTCATTCTCATAGGTGTTTGTTGTCGCCTCTGTGCTCAGCAGAGCTCCCGCACCTGGACACCTTCTCCACACTCAGCCCCATCCCTGGCCTGCTGCTGTGGCTGCGCATGAAGGCGGCGCAGCACGACGCGCTGCAGGCATCAGAGCCAGAGCGCGCCGCCCGCGGCAAGCCGCTGCTGCTGCCAGCAGAAGCCCAGGTAAATATTTTCATCCCTATTTTCCCCCACAAGAAGTAGTTACTCCTGTGTAATATGTGTCTAGCGCACTGTGGACTTGGTACCTGCAGCACGTGTACACTTGTACAGCACACACATGGATCACCACACAGGCTTCGGCCTGGCTTTCTGCCCCAGCCACGGGAGTACCTGTGCTCAGTCACCTTTTTGGTTTCTTTCACATGTGTGGTGTGCGGAATTTGCCGGGCATATGACTCCGTTTAATGATGCGCACCTCGGAAAACTTGCCAAGTTGCACGGCGCTGTCACCCAAGACCGCCCAAAAAACACCCCTGCGCCATGCATGCAACTGTGGTGGTTGGGCTCACTTAGACGCTGTTCGGGAGCATTACCCGATGTCGACAGCCAACTGGCACGGTGCTCTTTTGCCCAAGCACAACACAACCAACCTTCACAACACAGGTGCTGGCCGACCCCTGCGGCGGCGGCCACAACACTGGCGCGGGTAACATGTATATTACATATATATATATACACGGTAGTATCTATAAATAAAAAGTTTCCCCTTATGCCGGGTAGCTACGGCCAAACATTCCTGAATCACATGCTCCGTGACCCAAGACCACCCAAGAAAACTCTGCGCCGTGCGCCCAACCTGCAGAAACAGCAAGTGGTGGCTGTGCGGCGGCGGCCACGGCACTGAGGCGTATACCGGTACATGATAATACCATACATGACATGCCCTTTACTGTGCGCAACCACAAATACATGCGATGTACAGTATTTCAGTACATGCTGCGTGACCCAGGACCACCCAAAGACGCCCCGGCGCCATGCATCCGGCCGCAGCACTGAGGCGGGTATGTCGCAGGCCCTTCACGGCACGCAGCTAACACGCAAACATGTCTGAAGTATGTAATAGCATATTTCTACAAGTACCTCGAAGCACATACCGGTACTGCGTTTACAACTTCTACTGTACAGTAGTAGTGTACCCGTACGTAAAGGTGCACATGTATAGATATAGATGGGTCTTATTCGGGGGGGAAGGGCGAACGCGGCAGGGGGGTGGGTACAGCACTGGGGAGGGGAGGTTCATACTCCAATGCATATGGGAACTGGCTGTAGCTGCGTTGCTGCCGGATCTCGGGCGCGATGTAGCCGCGCGTGCCCAGGGAAGCTCGCGGTCAGAACCAAGCGTGGTGAAGTGCTGTAGTACCACATGCTGCGTGACCCAGGGCCACCCAAAACAAACATGCGCCGTGCACCCAACCTGGGGGAAAAAGAACGCAGGTGGTGGCGGACATGTGCGGCGTCGGCCGGCACGCACGTTCCCTTTATGGCTCACACCTAACACGCATGTACTTCATATATATGTCTGACCACGTGGGCTGTCTGGTGCCTTTAACCAGATAGACAAGTCACCCCACAGGCTTCGGCCTGGCATTTCGCCCCAGCCACGGCAGTATCTGGGCTTAGCAGCCTTTTAGGTTTCTTTCACATGCTGCGTGACCCAGGAACACCCCAAAACACCCCTGTGCCATGCATCCAACCTCCCAAAACGCAGGTAGTGACGTTGTGTGCGGCGGCGGCTGCAGCACTGAGGCCGGCACGCACGTTCCCTTTATGGCGCACACCTAACACGCGTATGCTTCGAAGTATGTATGTCTGAACCACATGCTGCGTGACCGAGGGCCACCCAATAGAACCCTGCGCCATGCCCCCAACCTGAAAGAAAAAAAACGCAGGTGGTGGCTGATGTGTGCGGCGGCGGCAACGGCACTGAGGCGGATGCATAATACCGGTACCATACATGGCATTCCCTTTCATACATATATCACATGCCTTTCGCCACGCGCAACTCACAAAAAACACTTCTGAGATACGTGCTGCGTGACCCAGGACCACCCAAAAAAATCACCCCCGCGCTGTGCGCCCAACCTGCAGGTGGTGGCTGATGTGTGCAGCGGTAGCAACGGCACTGAGGCGGGCGGCGCCAGCACCGGCGCCAGCAGCAGCCCCGCGTCGGCGCTGGCGGCTTTTCTTTCGCGGCCGGACTGGTGCAGGGACGCGGCGGCGGTGCGCAGGCTGGAGCCCATTGTCATGAGGTACGCCGCTTGTCCTAGTAGGTGGTGTACTCTGAAGTACACTTCAGTACTACTGTGGTACTTCGAGGTACTTCTGAAGTACATGATATTTCGAAGTATACTTCAAAGTATTTTTTCCCCTGTAAAGTACATACTTCAGTTGATGTATGGTGCTGGGAAGAGCTACAGAAGTGCTACTGTAGTATGTGTACCGCTGGTGTAGGGATGCGGCGGCGGTGCGCAGGCTGGAGCCCATTGTCATGGAGGTAAATGGCTTGTGCGTGTACACTTGTACGTATATACTACTAGTGGTATATACTTCGGAAGTACTTTGTACTTCGAGATGTGCTTCACTAGTGTATGATTTGTGACTCAGTAGAAGGTATGCTGTGAAGAACTACAGAAGTGTGTGTGTACTACTTCAAGAGGTATGGTTTCGGGGGTGCGGCGGCGGTGCGCAGGCTGGAGCCCAGTGTCATGAGGTACGCGGCTTGTCCTAGTAGTGTATATACCACTCTAGTACCCACTAGGTACTTGGCATTTGAAGAAGTTCTGAAGTACTACTAGTACTACGTAGTGCTAGATACTTTCACCGGCACAAATTACTTGCAACACTTTTGTTTGGTCCAAATAACTCGCCAGAACAGCCTCGGCTGCCTATGCAAACCCTATACCGACAGAAAGCTCGCTTCAGCCGCTTTAATCCGAGCTATTTTGCTTAGAAAACCGCCCAGATGCCGATTTTCTAGCTCAAATCCAGTCTTGGGAACCCTGAATTTCAGCGGAAGAAAATGCACCAAAACCTTAGGACGGTGCCCGTTGAAGGGCATCGCTCGCAGGGGTGTGCATGCGCCACGCAGCTACCAGACGTGCACCAGCTCAGGAGATGCTACTTCTATGGTGTGCGGATAGGTTACACGCATGGGAGGTGGGGTGCACCTGCGTGGTGCCTCAGTGCACGCCGCCTTAAGTCGGGGGCGGCGATGACGGGCCTTTGAAGTTGCTCTGGAGGGCCTGAAATGAGCAGCTGACGAACCGCCACCCGCGCCGACACACGAGCCCTACAGCAGCAAACCAAGTATGTAGCCCCCACATTCATGACATGGGCTACATGTTTGCTATGGTCATCACTGGCGAACGCCGCCGTCAACACCACCAAACAGAATGTCCAACAAGTTTTGCCAAGTAATATGTGCTGGAGGAAGTATGTGCTTTGTGAAGCATACGCATACCCACTGGTACCTCAAAAGTACCTGAGTAGAAATATGGTGCCGCCAAGTATTACACAAGTATGGTTGTACTACTGGTGTAGGGCCACGGCCGCGGTGCGCAGTCTGGCTCCTATTGTCATGAGATGCATGGCTTGTCCCAGTAGCATGTAATTTACAAAATATATGCACTTTGTGCAGCATATATATATATATACCTACCTTCTTAGGTACTTCAGTAGAAATATGGGTGCCGGAAGGAATGTGTGTACTTCTGGTTTGAGGTGTGGCCGCGGCGCGCAGGCTGCAGCCCATTGTGATGACGTCTGCCCATGTATATACAGCTTGCAACTACACCTCAAGAAGCATTTACACATGTGTATACTGCTTGAAGTATGCTCCTTTTTTTGGCACTATGTATGTAGTACATACATACATGCCAAGTGTATCACATCATTTATGACCACCTTCATCTTTAATTTTGCATTTGTTTTAGTTCGAAGTATGTTTGTACCTGGTACTGCATGTATGCATGCTACTTGGACCAAAATGCCGCCTGTGCACATGGGCGCGACACAGGATCGCTGGCAGCGTGCCCACGCCCCCTGGGGCGGTGTGAACGCTGCAATAGTGCATTGGTCCATGTACCTCATGACTAGTCAAAGAAACCTAAAAGGCTGCTAAGCCCAGATACTGCCGTGGCTGGGGCAAAATGCCAGGCAGAAGCCTGTGGGGTGATTGGTCAACCCGGTGAAAAGCACCTAGTGACGGATCGGAGGTTATAACACACTTGTGTCGTTTACTCGTTATACAGCCTACACCGTATATGCCCCAAAACTCAATATACGACGTATGTGCCGTAAAAATACGTCGTGGTACGTTTATACAAATATGTTATACCACGCTGTATGTACATTACCATACCGCACGTTATACTGCGCATTATGGGAGATTTGTATGCTGTGACTCATCACTATTTGTTAAAATCCTGTAGACGCGCTGTCGCACGCTGGTGACCGCAGTGCTGCCTTTCAACCTGCCGCCTCCCCGGCTGCTGCGACGGCCTGTGTGTGCAGGCTAGCAGCCATGTACGTGTGCCTGGAGCGGAACCGCGGAAAGCTCGTTTGCCCAGTGGGAAATTTCCATGTGAGCCTTTTTCTTTTAAGATGAGCCGTTTTTTCTAAGAATTGTCCCAGCTATATCCGTATGTGCCTCGAGCGGAATCGCGGAAAGCTAGCTCGTCTGACCAGTGGGAAATTTACATGTGGGCCCACTTTTTCTCTATGAAATTGTTCCAGTCATATCCGTGTATGCCTGGAGAGCAACGGTGGCAAGCTCATGTGTCCAGTGGGAAAATTTTAAGTGAGCGTCATTTCTCACGCATTTGCCATGTGCGCGTGCCTGGGGCGGAACCGCGGAAAGCTCGTTTGTCCAGTGGGAAATTTTCATGTGGTCCTTTGATTTTTTTGCAGATTTTTCTAGCCATGTGCGTGTGTGTGCCTGGAGGGCGACGGCGGCAAGTTTGTGTTTGTGTTTGTGTGTGGAGTGGGCAAGTGTGCTTCAATTCTTTCGCATTTGCCATGTACACGTGCCTGGAGTGGAACCACAGAAAGCTTGTTTGCCCACTGGGAAAGTTTCATATGAGCCTTTCTTACGAATTTCCAGCCAAGCAGATAAGCCGCTCAGGGTGTGGCCTGGCATTCTGCCACCCAGCCAAGGCATTACCTGGGCCCAACAACCTTTCAGGTTTTGTCTTAGGCACGTACTTCTGAAGTACATGTACACGCATGGGACATGGGGCTGTCATTCATTAGAGTAGTGCTCTGGCAACATGCCAGCCCTCCCTTAGTGCACGCAATACTGAGCATTGCCAGCTCTTTCGCCACACCTGTCTGATCCCTTTCTCTGGTCACGGTAGTCATACCATAGCGGTCTACAAGGCACTACCAGTGCCGCATAGCACCAAAGCGCCCAAAGAAGTGCTTGATGGCATGTCGGGAATGGCATGCTGCATGGCGAAGGTCGTCGTGGCGTGCGGCGTCCGGCGTCGCCTGGGTCGAGCTGTTCGTCACCTTGGCAGTGTTGTCGTTGGCGCCTCTGCATGGGCGGTGCCACAGCGGCGCACTGGCAGGCCGCCCCGTTATTGTTTTGTTTACACACTCTCTCTAGTGTAGCAGACAAGAGTGACAACAACAGCAGCCAACAGGCGCAAAAATACTGTCAGGACAGGGGGTAAGTAGGAATTTCTTTCCTCTCCTACTTACCCCCTGGTCAGGAAGCCAAATCAGCACGCATGATAGCCAGTTCTCATTGGTGCTAGCACTGGCTGCAACTGCAACCGCAGCAGCCTAGTCACTATTGTAGTGGAACAGCACAGTCTGGCGCCATGTGGCCGGTGCTCCTACCCTACCTGCTCCTACCCCAGGTAGGGTAGGCAGGATTTCCCTACTGATCCCCTCTGGCATATGGTACAGCAGCATGCATGCAGATCTGGTTTTTGATACAAATAAATTAGAAATGACTGCCAAGTGCGAAAGCACACGTGCGCCAGCATTTTGGGGGCCGGCAAAAGAGAGCCTAGGCCTCAACCTCGGCAGCGCTAACGCCTGCAAACGGGGCGAATTTTTCATGCTGTTGGACAGGGTGCACGGTAACTCCTGTGCCCGCGCGAAGCGCGCGTTCGTGCCGGAGAAGGAAGCGTGGAGGGGAAGGAAAGAGCGAGGGATGTTGAAATTTTGAGGAGCCCTAAAGTAGGTCACCAGCAACCTGTGGTCTTATTTTCAGCATCTTACGAGCTGTTTTGAGCGACTTCACCTTGTAGCAACACTAAAGAAAGTGGTGAAAATGCGTGGCTCCACGCATGGGTGGCACTGGCGGTAAGCATGTTTTCGTAGCAGCGCAGGTGCTATAAAGTGTTACTGACACCTGCTCAAGTGTGTTCCTTGCTAGAGTTGACTGTGTCGGTCACAACGTGGCCGCCTGAAGCCTTTGCAGAGCCAATGAAGCACTTTTTGTCTGCTTGACACGTACTGCAGCGACTCGGAACAATGCGCAATCTGGGTGTGGCACCTCGTGTGCTGCTACTTTCAAATTGGCAGACGCAAGCTCATGGCACAATATTGAATACGGCAATAGGCGTTGTGCACAAGCCACAGTGAGTGTTGTCATACATGAAAATGTTGCAACGAGCATTCTACCTGTGCACGCCATTGTGTTTTCCTGTTTGGCAGGACCTAGTACCAGCTGGTGTCACAGGGGTGCATGTCGCTCCACGCAACAGGCACCCCTGTCGTGCACCAGTGACCACTGGCTGCTGTTCCCGGCTATTATACTTCAGCAACAAGTGATATGGACTAGATGTGTGCTTGCTTTGATTATTAATTTTTGCCCACTTGGCGGACGAGCTATGTGCGCACACACCGTGAGCGGCCACCCTCACGCTGCAGATGGCTGTCTCGTGAGCGCTGCAAGCGGGCTGGGCACCATGACACGTGCTTTTCGTGGTGCTTTTGTGCGCGCGAGTGTGACATATTGTCTTGGTAGTGCCAAAAAATTGTGAGCCTTGACTCATGTGACCAATGCTTGACAGTGCTAAAGCAAGGTTGCAGTTTGTCAAGATGCATTGCAGCAGCCATCTGCTGTTGCCAAGACACACGTTGGTACTTGCACCCCAGACGTGGCAGTGCGCAGCCACACTTAAGATGATATGGCGCCCTTTCACACTGGACTTTGTGACGTCGGTATCCCATGCGCGCCTGCCCACCTGTGACTTTCAAAAGCTGCTGCCATGGTGGCCAGCATGATGTTGAGTGCAGCGTACTGCCTGGAGCGACACCCGCTGCCCTGTGCATGGCTCCAGCAACAGCAGATTCATGCCCTATGTTCCTGATACTTGCAGCTTCGACTGATAGTAGTAACTGGGGAAAATTTGTGGGGTCTTGTGCAGCTGTGCACTTTCATTTTATTTATACATGTGAATGCACCACCCGCTCTGCACTGCGCTGCAAGAAAATGCAGTCGACATGTTGTTGCAGTCACAGCAACACTTCTAGTGGAACTACTCAAGTTGCTGTGCAAATAAATATAGAGGCTGGCGTGCCAAGGTAACGGCACAGACCGCCATGTACTGCAAGCGTTGAACTGCTCATCCGCCGAGCGCGCTCTGCAGACCTGTGTACCCAACCTAGTGCGATTGTGCTGCCCACACCAAGCAAATGCATGTGAATCCGAGGATGCCTGCCCGTGCTCATGTTATAAAAAGCGAAGAAGTGACAGCACCTGGTGCCGTAGGCTGGTTGCAGCTGCGTCCCCGGTAGTCTTATGGCCAGCTGCATGGCTCCTGATCAGGAACAGCTGCAGATGTGGGCCGCCGCTGCTGCTGCATGACGCTGCAGCACACGCCTCGCGCCCAAGCAGGCCCCCGCTCCACATGCAGCACATACAGCGGCCCGACGTGCGCTGTGCTCCCTCCGTAGGGCTAGCACCTGCACTAGCACTTGCGCCTGCTGCAAGCTGTACCCGCGCCGTGGGTACTGGGCGGCAAAGTGGCTGCTGTGTTGTCGCTGCAGCTGCCTGCTCGCGATGGTCACGCCGCTCTCGCAAGACATGCCCATACCCGGCGCCAGCGGGTGCTGCCGTGGACACACGCCACCGGACGGCTGCCGCACACGGCAGGCTTGTGCCCGGCGACTGCTGCTGCTGCAGCAGCGTGTCAGCTCAGGTGCTCTCAGGTGTGCTCGCATGGTGTTGTGGTGTGTGCACAAGGACTGTGCCCCCGGGCCCAGCGCCGGCGTTTCTACCTAGTGCAGGACCAGGGCTTCTGATTGGCTATACCTATTGGGGAGGCGTGCTGTGATCGGCTCTACCTACTAGTAGTGCACATTCTGCCCAACAGCACAAGGGACCCGCCCCAGTGACATTGCGAGCACTACTTAACTCAATTGAGTCGCACACACTCAGGTTGGTGTACAAAGGTCGCAGCATGTTTCCCGCAACACGGGATGCTTGCGACTGGTGCTTACCCTTTCCAACTGGGGCGCCTCCAAACATGCTGCCAGAAGCGCCACCCCGCCACCACAGCCGCCGCCACCATCATCGACCCCCCTTCTTGTCGAGCCTTGTGCTGCGCTGACCAGCCAGTTGCTGACCACGTTGCACACCTGCGCCACGCGTGCGGTGTGTGTGGCGCTGCTGGTTGAAGTTGCTGCTCGGAACTCACAAGTGCCTCCTGGCCCCCGCCTCACACCAAGTGATGTGATATTTACTTACCTTGCCCTCACAGCCCCCGCCAGCATCCTCAAACGCGTCTGCCGTCTGCTGGCCCCACAAGCCTGTAAACATGTCTGCGCGCAGCAAGGCGGGTGCCTGGCTTTGTGCAGGCGCTGTTGCATGATCACGGGCGTTAGGGGCCTGTCAAGCCGCTGCCTCAGGGGCCGCTGGTGCCAGGCCGCACCCGGCACCCGCCACGCCCGCTGCCCGGCGCTATGCCAGCCAAGCCAGCCGCCCCACCGCGTGAAGGGAGGAAGAAATCGCGAAAAATGTTCCCGCTCGCTCGGTGTCTCACAGCTTGACACGTGTGCTGTCCGCAGCGCAGCGGTGCAGCAACCAACGCCTACAACCCACGGCAGCCCACCAGGCAGCAGCGTGGCGGCAGCGGCGGAAGGCTGCCCTGGCGCGGACTGCTGGCGGGCGGTTGGCAGCGATGGCGGAGGCAGCAGCAGCACCAGCAGCGCCAGCAAAGAGTCGGGAAGGGAAGGGCGAGTAGGCGCCCTCTGGCATCTCGGTGGCGGTGAGGGTGCTGACCATCGCAGCACACCGGGGCCTGCTTCCCAAGGCGGGGTGGAGCCTCAGCAGGAAATTGCGGTCGGTGCTGCTCCTGCTGCAGGTCGAGCTGCTTGGCAGCATGCCTCGGCGCATGGTGTCCCGCATCCTTGCGCTCCCCACCGTCGTTGACCTTGAGCTGCTACGCAAGTTCGCATGGGCCACCGCCAACAGGCCGTTGCTGCTGCCTGGGGGGCTGCGGCGCCTGCGGCTGGACTGCTTTGAGGGGGAGCTGGGCCCGGTGCCCTCAGGCCTGCATAGCCTGCATTTGCGGCTCAGCGAGACGTTCCCTTACAAGATCTCAACGCCTTGGCTTCGAGACAAGGCTGCGTGCCAGGAGGCGGTGCGCGCCATCATCGCTGCCATGCCTGCGGACCTGTGGGAGCTCGGCACGGACGTTCCTGTGGAGACCGTGCCTGGGCTGGCTCTGCCACCTGGGCTGCGCAGCCTCGCTCTGCATCGCCTGTCCATACGGGGAGGGCTACCGGTACGGCAGCCACCATATACTGGGGGCGCCTTGCCCAGCCTGGAAAAGCTAGAGCTGCAAGGCTTGCCACTTGCGCCGGCACCTGGTTGAAGTGCCTGAGCACGTACTAGGGCCTAATGCGGGCTTGCACCTTGTACCAGTTTGTGTTGACCTTTGCAACATGATGCAGTCGGGTTCGCAGCGTAACAGCCATACGTCGCTGTTGCCTTTTGCTGCCAGAATGCACATGCATAGCAACTGCAGTAACGACCTGGCGCCCGTGTGATGGCTGCACTTTGGGCCATGTACTCCTGCTACTCACCCTGAGGTAAGCCTATGGTCATGACAGTTGTTCTTGCTGCAGCTCAACAAGTTGCGGTGCGCACAACCAGCCCTGGCTGCGAATGCCTGCCACACATTTCCAATGGTCTGAGGCCGTTCACATGTTAAAGTGAAAATCCTACAGTAGTACACTAGTATACTATAGTAGTAATAGGCACTGGCACACCTCGGGCGACCTCTATCCCACACGCACACCAGCAGTTGTGCGTGGTTACCCCACTTGCAGTGTGCATGACTCATGTCCAACTTGGCAGTATGACTGTAGTAACTTGGGCTTACTGTTGCTACTGTAGTTTATTTATTTGCACTTGTGGGCGTGCAAAAGCCGCAGGGTGTTGTGTGGGGAAGACACCTGGAGAGGTTGGGTCTGCTATGAACGATGGGTGGCCATGTCACGACGCGCCATGCATGCTATGTACAACCTACTACAAAGCCCTCAAGCGCCCGCAGCGCTAAAAGGGCGCTTTGAAGTAGTTGTTGAGATACACGCGAAGTATACTTCAACGTATAGCAACATGGCAGGTGTGATACCGGCGGCGGTGTTGCCGCATGACATGGCACGCGACAGGTGCCTCCAAAATCATGTGCCGACACATGTGCTACAGCCGTCAAAATTTTAACCATGCAAGCGCAAATTTACGCTGCTCTCGCATGGATGGCGAGAATGATGCCAAAACTGGTGGACGTACCACATAACATCATACTTCGAAGTACATGCTTCCCAAAACATACTTCAAGTAAGACATATATCATAGTACTATTTGCCATAGCCTTCACAGCACAAATCATGTGGGCGCGGCTTACGATGTTTGAGCGCTCTCGCATGGCGGGGATGATGCCGGTGGTGAGTGCCTTCAGGCAAGCGCGCTGGCCCTCCTCACTGTCAAAGGTCACATACACGCGGCATGCGCGGAACTGCCGCTCCAGCTGTGCGCTGACATCCTTGGCCACCTTCACCAGCTGCTCAGCAGCAGAGGCGCACGGCAGCGGCAGGGGCAGCAGCAACGACAGCCGCAGCCACAGAGGGGGCAGCAGCAGCAGCAGCAGTGGCAGTGGCAGCAGCGGTGGCAGCAGCAGCAGCGACGGGCATCAGCGGTGATGGAAGCAACGGCAGCAGATGCACAAGTAGCAACAAGCAGCAGCAGCAGTAGTGACGTAGCAGCGGTGCCACCAGCAGTGTCATGGCCAATGTGTGCTGGTCACAGGCAAAATGACCGACCGCTGTGCATAGCTGCACACACAAACATGCCACACACAACGAATGGGAAAAAGCCTGCACCTGGCGGCACCTGAGCTGGTTTGCCCTTAAATAAACATGCTTGGCCAAGTCAATGGGCGCAGAGAGGCAAGCGAACTGCAAGCACACATGCATCCCACCCCTGCCCCAACCACCATTGGTAGCAGCCACAGCACCACCGGGCGCCAGCAAGCGCGCGCCGTAATCCGCAGTGACTGAGTTGTTGTGTTCATTTGCACTTGTGGTGTGCAAAACCCAGGTCATGCACGCCAGCGTGTGCAGCAACTGCTTTGTTCAACCTTGTATAGAGATACAAACAGCTATGCCCTGTCACTGACAGGCTGTCAGGAAAAGATTGCCGCAAGCAGGCAGTGCTGAGCTGCCGGCTGCCAGGGCAGCTCATCTTCCAGGGTGCCACACAAAGCAGCGCTCACCTTCCACGGGAGCGTCACCCTCTTCTGCGACGCCTGCACCTGGCCCACAAGCCCCTGGCACCGCCACTGACTGACTGGCGCTGCCTACTCGCTCACATCTGCACCATAACAACTGTGACGTGTAATGCTCAGGCTCGGCAGGATACTTCAAAAAGTAGTTGAAGTGCGAGTACCTAGCATTTTCTGCAGCCACGGCAGCCCTGCCCCCACCAGCTCTGTGCCACAACTGCAATGACTGCGTAGCACTACATAATACCGGAACTTCCGTATGCTGTAGGTAAATACCTGCCCAAATGCACAGCGCATTAAGTACAGTACTTGAGGTGTGACGCCAGGCTCAGGCCGTGTCAGCAGCTGCTTCAAAAAGTTGAAGTTCCGAAGTTGAAGGTTCCAAAGCTTGCCTGCTCGTGCCAGTACACCACATCGCCCATGAGTCCAAAGCGCTGCAGGGCGCCCTGCCACAGCGGAAGAGGCTTGTCTCGCGTCATGGTTTTGGTCGTGTCCTGCGGCAGTTGAAGTTCACAAGTTGAAGTAGTTCAGAACATGTTTGAAGTTCAAAGCGCGTACATCTGCTTCGATTGAATTGGAGCTGCCAGAGCGCCAGCAGCAGCGGTGCAAGCAAGTAAGCCACTCATAACCGTGACTCCCCTCAGCGCTACAACAGCCGGGCGTAATAACGGAGGCACGGCATGCGTGCTGCCGCCTGACGTCCATGACCAGGTAGATGCGTCTCAGACACTGCTCAGCGCTCGAGAGTGCTATTCCATATACTTCAGAAAACTCCAGTAAAAGTATATAATACGTAGTACATGTATTTATTTGCTCGCATGTCACAGGAACTGGGAGGTTAGAGTTAGCGTGGTGCGTTGTGGCGTGGCAGCTGACGGCAGCACTTGAGCTGGCCGTCACCATGTCGCAGACTTCGTCAGCAAAAGCGTGCTCGCTATTGCTACCTGAAGCTCTGCGTTCCACACTGCACATGCCATCCCCCCCCCCCCCGCCCAGCACACACCATACATGTTCGGCACACAATGTACACGCTGCATGCTTGTACATGCATCCCGGGTGGCATTGTGGTGCCATGTTGTATGTACTTTTGAAGTATACTTCAAGTACACTTCCAGTGTGCACTTCCAGTGTGCACTTGCCATTGCGTCGTCATAGTCTTCGCCATCACCACCCGTCTCCACCTGCAACCACACACACACACAAGCACGTACATGTGGACAAGTTGCTGCCTTGAGTCGCCAGTGCGGTGTGATTTCATACACAACAGGGATAAGCTGTGCATGCCAATAACGGAGGTAGTGTCTTGGCAGGCCTGTTGTACTATTATTGCCTCCCTTAGAGCTTCACGTGAGCACAACTGGAGCTGGTGCTGATGAGCACATGGTGACATGGCTGGACACCCGCAGTGCACACACATGTCGCGCACCATCTTACACTCACAAAGCAGTCACATTGAAACCCGCATTGTACCCGAATACACGCATACCCGAATACGCGCATACCAGGAGCTGGTAATCTGGTAGTAAATTTCTAATATCCTGCTTGCAAAACGGTTACCAGTAGGTAGGTACAGTGTAACAGTTACATGTATGTACATACCACAATCTGGTGTATGACGTCCCGCTTGCGTGCAAGGGCAGCCAGCAGCTCGCCGTTGTCCAGCGCGACCGTCACGTAACTGCCAAAAGTCCGTCACACACACACACCAAAAACGACCATTACCAGCAGCAGCAAAAGCACAACACGGCAGCAGGTGAGCATGTTGCCGGCAAAGGCAGGAAGCAACACAAGCAAGGATGTGCAATATCGCTATTTACTTCGCTTTGATTTAGTGCGGTATGCGTTTTAGTGCGCGGTCCATAGACCGGTCACAGACCACATGGCTCTGTATTTATAAACAATACACAACGCCCTATTTGATTTAGTGCGGGTATTGCTTTAGTGCGGGGTGCTAGGGGGTGACATCACCCCGATGCGAGTGCACTATAGTGGTAATGAGCCAGCCTGGGCAACATGCATGGCAGCGCGTAACTACCATCATGCATGGTCCTGTGTAGCAAGTGTGAGTGTGTGATGACAGCACATGTACATAGGCGCGTAAGTGCGCGGCACACCGTTTTGGGGTGCAGCAGCAGTGGCTCGCCCAAATGACGGCTTCACACAAACAACAGAGTGTGCCAGTCCTTCCCAACACAAGCACATCATCATCGCATGTGGCACGTCGGCATGTGTGCGCTTACACCCACATGATGACACACACAGGCCACGCACAGCATGCCAGTCATTTCCAGTGCATGCACGGCATGCGGCATGTCGGCATACGTGCTCTTACATAACCCTGCCAAACTGGCCAAAGAATGCGCGCCACTCGTCAGGGTCTGTGGCGTCCTCGTCTGGGTCGTACACCACTACTGAGTAGTCCTGAGGCAGCAGCAGCAGCAGCAGCAGTGGCGGAGCAGCAGTGGCGGCAGGAGTAGGGGCAGCACGGTAGGGGCAGCACGGTGGCAGCGCAGCAGGGGTAGCGGCAGCAGCAGGGGCAGCAGCAGCAGCGGTGGCAGCAATAGGAGGTGCAGCAGTGGCAGCAGCAGCAGTGACAGCAGTGGCGGCAACAGTAGGAGCAGCGTCAGCAGCATCATTGGTGCCACATGAGCTTGAGCAGCATGCGATGGGGTTGCACTGTCAAGGGCATATTTGCAATTTGCAGCAGCATGTGCACGCAAGGGTATGGCCGACACTCCACTCCGCCTACTGTCAACAGCGACCACAGCAAAGTGCAGCTTGGACAAGCTAGTCTACTGCCAAAGTACTTCGGAGGCGCACCATGTACTTGGACCATCAAGTCTACGGTACCTGTGAAGTACAGTTGTAGTTCAAGAAGTGTATACCGGCACTGTACTTCTCAAGTACTTTGGCAGTGCACCTTTTGGAGGTACTACAGTATGGCCGCAGGTGCGCACACATGGCACCGGTGTACTACTGTACAGTGTAAAGGTGGACGCAGGTGCACAAGCATGGTGCCAATGTACTCGAAATTGAAACTGCGCTGAAGTTGAAGTTACCGTAAAGCATGATGTATAACGACCCCCCGCGTTGTCAACGGCGGGATCTGCTGTTGCTAACACGGGGGGCGTTACACAATGCACCCGCGTTATACAGAGTACCCAAATTTGTATAGAATACCCCCCCGCGTTGTCGTCATTAAGGCGCTGTCAGGCTGGCGGGAGGTTGGTATACAGGGCTATATGTCGCTGCACAACGACCCCTCGTTATACAAGACCCCCTTGTTATACATCGTGCTTTACGGTACACCTGCCTCATGACAGGCAGTGCTCTCGTGCTCAGCAGCACTGGTGCCAGTGGCGGCGTTGCTGGCCCACCTGTGCCGTTTGAACTGCTACGTCCATGACCTCTGCCTCCCTCTCCTGCACAAGCACACACAATTTCGATATGCGTTGCACACATGAAATGCTGTTTAGGTGCGGCTGAACAGCGGCCACATGCATGGCACAGTGCGCAGGCACGCGCGCAGGAATCAATACGAGCGGCAGCAGCAGCACATGCTGCGTGATGGGCGTTCCAAGGTATGCCCCGTTGGCTGTACTTAAGGACTACTAGTACATGGTACCAAAGTTGAAGGACCAGATGTGCGGTTGCCGTGTCGCGCAAAGCCTACAGCTGGAGGTGCTCAGTACCCCACGCATTAGTACTTCGGTTGAAGTTGAAGTTGAAGAACACTTCGCACTTCGAGAAATAGTGTAATTTACTGATGCATACATGTTGTGTGCGCACACGCCTCACCCACCTGGTACTTGGCCAGCAGCACCATCACCACAAAAAAGAAAAACACGGTTGCCAGGTCAAGCCCACCCTGCTCAGCAGAAGCATGCACCGGCAGCAAGGATGGTGCTCAGCAGCAGCAGCAGGAGCTCAAGTGGTGCTCAGCAGCAGCAGCAGCAGCAGTGCTCAGCAGCAATGATGCTCAGCAGCAGCAGCCGCAGCAGCAACAGCAGCAGCAGCAGTGCTCAGCAGCAGCGGTGCTCAGCAGCAGGAGTGCTCAGCAGCAGCTGTGCTCAGCAGCAGTGGTGCTCGGCAGCAGCAGTGCCCAGCAGCAGTGATGCTCCGCAGCTGCTCCAAAGGGAGGGTCTACTTCTGGACACACTGCTTAGCAGCTGACGAAGCAGTGGAAGGGGCTGCCTGCCCAGATGACCAGACAGCTGTGCTTGCAGCAGGTGCATCGAGTCGTCATGCAGCAGCAGTGCAAAATTTCGGAACACAGCAGCACCCTAAGCCCCCACCAGCAGCTGTGCTGCAGCAGGGGTACGTTGCTGTGCCCAACGCACATGCCTGCATAAAGAGCTGGGCGCGACCCATCGCCAGCATCCACACGCACCTGCAGCATGGGACTGCACTACACTACCACACATACTGCGCCTGCCACTTGTTCATGCACCACCTCGTACCCGCACACCTACCCTTGCTGCATTATTACGAAGTATATGCCGTATAATATAAAAAAGTATATTTCTAAATACGGTACGCGCCGTAATATGTTATACAGCGTAGAATATATTTTTGTACAGCATCCACACGCACCTGCAGCATGGACATGTTGCACGCCGCCGCCGTGTACGCCGTGTACGCCGTGTACGCCAGCATCTCCTCCGTGCACCACCTTGTGCCCACATAGCTACCCTTGCTGCATTATTACTAAGTATGTGCCGTAAAATACGTATATACCATATATAAACACGTTACACGCCGTATTACATGCGTTATAACGCGTGCAATAGAAATGATATACAGCGTCCAGACGCACCTGTAGCACGGACATGTTGCACACCGCCGCCGTGTACGCCTATACGCCCAAAAACACATGTGCCGTATAGAACGTTTTTATACTACGTTACACTTCTTGAAGTACTTCGAAATGCTATTTCGAAGTATGCCATCTTACACACGTTACACGGCGTAGAATGGACGTTTTATATGCTGCAACCCATCACTGTCGCATTCACCTGCAGCATGGATATGTTGCACGCCGCCGCCGTGTACACCTATACGCCCCAAAACGCATGTGCCGTGTAAAGATACTTCTGAAGTTTGCCGTATTACAGTACACATTATATGGAGTGTACACTGCGACCCATCACTGTAGCGTCCACACGCACCTGCAGCATGGATATGTTGCACGCCGCCGCCGTGTATGCCAGCGTCTCCTCCGTGCACGCCTGCGCAGTGCAGACGTTCCCGTAGGTCGTGCACACGGCCGTCGCCTGCAGCCACACCGGCACGCCGGGCTGCCCCCACGAGTAGTCGTACGTGGTGAAGTAGTACATGGCGTAGGTGTTGAGGACTCCCGCCATGAGGCACACCACGCTGAGCACCGCTATCATGTTGAACAGCAGGCCAATGCCCAGGCCAAAGTCGCCCAGCTGTGGGGTGGGGCGTTGGCATGCGCACATGAAGTGCTCAGAAACAAACTATATTTACTGCAATGTACGTACAATTTTTTGTATGGATGGCCAAGAGAGTTGTGTGGGGGCAGCGGTGCTAGATGCCGCATGTGCGCAAGCTTATTTCGCGCAGCCTATCAAACTGTGTGGAGTGTGTTTGCGAATGTACGCGTGTGTGCAGTTGCCGAGCACCCTAAAACAGGAGGCTTTGAGCTGCGCACGCACTAGTGTGCTGGCGCCACAGCCTCATGCTGGCAATGCAGACAGCCCTGGCAGTGGTCCGGCCGCGATGTAGCATGCATGCACATGTTGCATGCGCATGGCGAGCATACCACTTGTATGCATGCAACGGCTGTCTTACATACACGCATCTGTTTACGCACTCCAGTAGAACTGCTGTGCCAGTTCAGGAGCGCTGTTACTGCGACATGTTTTGGCGAGCGTGCACTTGGCGTTGGTGGCAGCAGCAAGTCTCGCCTGCTTCACGCAAGGCAGTTCAAAGGGCTGCATTTTTTACACCGGCATGGATGTCCAAGCTACAGTGCTGAAGTGCGACGCAAATGAAATCTGTTGTCCACATGCACATGCACCAGTACTACACATGTACTTCCACAAGTATGTATACTTCGTAGAAGTATGTACATGTAAGCATATACTTCAGGACGGACGATTATATAACCAACGCACCTTCTTCTGTAGTGAACATGTATGAGATGTGTGGGACTGCGCAGCGACGATTTGAGGCCATGCCAACCATGTTCAACGCTGAGTGCAATACACACTGCACGTGCAAGCAACACACGCACCTGCCGCATGGGTGTGGCCCAGATATCATACAGCTCCCCTCCCATCTCCCCATGCTCCAGCTGCGCACATAATAATCATACAATGCGGCACAGACACGGCGACGGAGACAAGGGTACGTGTCAGCAGCGCAAACGACTGTGTGCGCATGGTTGCACTTAACTTAACTCCGCTTGGGGCGCGAAAAGCCCTGTGCACATGGTCTGCGACTGAAGCAGCATGTCAAACACGTACACCTCAATCGTAGCGCCCTACGCGCTAGTGCCAGTACCGCACGGCACCAGAGCGCGCCGCCCGTCGCGTACACCAGAGCCGACTTTGAGCATGGATGCACCAACACCTGTTGTGCCGCACGCGTCACTGGTGCTTGCTGGTGTAGCGCGCATCCCATCACAGCATTGCCTGGGCTACAGTGCTGCTGCACCACAACTGAACCGCACGAACTGAAGCCGTCACTGCCGCTGTCGTGCTTGCAAACAGCAATGTTAATGCTGAGCACTCCTGTTGCTGCGTGCGCTGACTGACTGCTGCTGCTCCTACTGTTGTGCGTTGCCATGGCAGAGCAGGGCCTGCCGCACCAGCGCGGGGCATCATGTAGGTAGTGTACCACTCATCAACAAAACCTTCGGTCCTGCTAGAATGGACACTTTGTCGTTGGCGCTCAGCTGCCCCTCGCACTGTCAGGGTTGGCCAGCAAACACCCGAGGTTGTCAAAATGCCCACAAGGGGCAGATTTCAGTTATGGAGTGTGTGTGTGGGGGGGGAGTGGTTTGGTCGTCCCAGCCCCCATCATTATCCAAAGGGCAGCTCATAGGGAAAAAATACTTAAAATACAGTACAAAACATCATGGTACATAAATGATTTTTGAGCCAGGAGTTGCACACCCACCCTGCGCAGACTCCTCAGCTTGTCCCCTGCCTTGTGGGCTCGCCTAAACACAACAGGCAAAAGGCAAAATTTGATTTGAGCTAGGCATGTCAGGGCAGGGTTGCACAGCAGCTTCCGCTGGCTTATGTCACGGTCGAAGTTCTACTTGAAGTTCCACGCTCCGCACACAGAGGCAGCAGCACTGCTGGGCGTTGCACTAGAGTGTACAGGCACTGTGGTGCGTTTTAAGAACCACATGCAGAAGCACTGCTGTTTTGACCAGAGACTGCAGCACCATGTGCAAGGGACAGTGGCACTGACAACGCCATGCCACAGCAGGCAATGCCGCACCACCGCTTTTACCAACGCACTTTCTGCCTTCGTAGGTGCTGTCTTTGCTTTGTTCACCCCTTTGCACGGGTCTGCCCAGGGTGACGGCCCCTATCGGGGGGGAGACCTAGAGTTCATCGCTCCTAGATTTGAGTTCCCACATGTTCAAGGAACTGTTGACATCCATGCAGCAGTCGATATGCCAGGCGGGGAGTGGTTGGTCATGGTGTTGGTGGTGCTGACCTGGGCTGTGTGGTCCTCTTGAAGTAGCGCCACGCCTCATCACGAGACACAGGCCGTGAGGAGTACTGCCGGATTACCTTTGCCTGCGCCAACACAAGCATGGTGGTCCATGACAGCATGCCAGGCATTTGCTCAGCAACCAGCAGCAAGACGACACATCAGCAGCTGCGGAGCACACAGCTGGCTACTGGCGTGGGTGGTCAGTGGCTGCTGCTTTTTGAGGTCGCTGCCACTGTTAGTCACATTGAAACCCGTTGCAGCAGGGGTTGCTGCCAGCAAAGGCCTAATGCAAGACTGGCTTGCGGGTGTGGGCGTGTCACCCGCTGCAGTGCGACTGCAGCTCAGATCGAGCGCTAGCGGGGCTTCCGTGTGCTGGTGTCGTTTTTGACTGATGCCCAACACACGAGATGCTGGCAAACCAGGCACCACCATAAAAACCAGCACTAACTGCTGCCAGCGCGTGCTTTGGTGCCGGGGTGTTGTGGCTTGCGCTTGACGCGCTGCTGCTGTTTGTACAACAGTTTTCAGCTCACCTGCTCCGGCTCCAGCAGCGACAGCGACAGGTAAGTGAGGTCCTCTCCTCCGGCTCTCATCCTCAACAGCGTCGCCCTTGCAGGAGAGAAGCTGCTCCCGCTGCTGCGCTCCCGCTATTGCATGATGCCTTCTGCAGCAGGCTCCCCGGCATCCGGCAGAGCAAAGTTCTGCTTGAAGTGAAAAAATCGAACAGGGATGATGGCGAGGAGAGACTCCGCCTGGGAAAACTGGCTCGGTTTCGAGGCTGCTCGGCCGCCGCCTCGCTAATGGCAGGCAGGAACGGCGGCAACGCAGTTGCTGCTCTGCTCCTCGTCCTGCGCAGCTGCACGCAAGCTGGAGAGGGTCTGGCGGATCCTGCAGACGTGATCATGGATGAACATGCACACGGCAAACGGCGTGATTTTGTCAGCGGCCCCAAAGAGCGCTGTACAGTGTACACACACACACTGTGTGCTGCCTGCTGTCTCCCTTTGGTGGCGGCAACGATGGGGCCGTCGGCGTCAGCGACGACGGCAGCGCTTTTGTCGGCCGCGTTTGCATCGGGGGCAGCGCTGGCGACGCGCTTTCCGCAGCCGCAGCCGCCCCCTCCCACCCTGCGCGCCCCATCCCGTGTGGTGATTGCCGACACAACAGCTTGCTCGCCAGCGGCGGCAGCAGCCAAGGTTCTGCCTAACGCATGGCTGTCGCTGGTGCCGTCGCAGCCCATGGAGCGAGAGGCGAGGGGGGACGCTGGTGGAGAGCATAGGGGGCGCTCCAGGGTGCCAGATTTGCAGGTGCGTGTTGCAGTTCATTTGCGACTCCCAGCGATCTCCGCGGGACAGTGGCGGCGTTGCCATGCGCGCCGCTGGCTGCAGCGTGCGGATTTTCTCACACATGAGAGAGTTGGCGCGCTGGCGTTGCCTGTTTAGCTCCCCAGCTGCCTGACGCCGCGGTTGGCGTGTGCGTGCGGTGTGCGCACGCCTTGGATCCCTGCACCAGGCTTGAATGACGCGCTTTTTGTCTGTGTGTTGATTGCGCCCCTCCTGCTGCCGCCGCAGCTGCTTGCTGAGGTGCCACCGCCACCACCGCCCCAGCAGCAGCAGCAGCAACAGCAGCTGCCGTTTCCCGTACAGCATCTGCCCACCTACAGGGTGCACCTCCGAGACGGGCCAACGTGGGTGTTCGAAGATGTGGTGGGGCACGGGGACTCGGCTTCCACAGGCAAAGCCATCGCGGCACTGGTGTACAAGTACACTAGCCGCTGGCAGGCGGCGGGCACCCTGAGGGATGGCGGGAGCAGACAGTCGGCTGGCGCGGAGGTGGTGCCATTAAGGGATGCTAAACATATGGAGGAGACTCTGGGTGCTGAGGGTGTCGCAGTGGTCGCTTATGAGGCCCAGTGGTGCCGCAAGTGCAGGTGCGTCAGTTGGCGTGCCGCGTGCCGCGTGCCGCCTCTTCCTACATGAATGTAGCGCTTGCGGTGGGAGTGCCGGCATCGAGCAGGTTGAAGCAGCCTCCTGCTGCAGCTGCATATTGCCTGTGCGTGGCGGCGCTGCAATGGAGAACGGTCACATTCAGGGTGTCGCAGCTGCAATGTTGCAGTTGCGGACTGCACGCAGCCACCACCCCACCGCAGGTGCGGCAGGTGCCAACAGTGTCGCATATCCACATAGCTCCTACCCTGCTACTTTCTGAGTGCTGCATTCTATACTGACCACATGTACCCTATACTGTTGCTGCTATGGTGTGCAAGCAGGTACCTCAAGCCCATGTTCCGTCGTACCGCAGCAGCAGCCTTCACGGACACACTGCAGGGCGGCAGCAGCAGCGATGCTGCGGCGCCCATCGCTTTTTTTTCAGTCGACGTTGACATTGTGCTGGGGCTGGTTGACGGAGCGGCGGCAGGCGGTGCTGTGGCGGCAGCAGAGGCGGGCGCAGCTGTGGTGGGTGGGGGTGAGGCAGCTGCAAAGCAAGAGGTGGACAGGTGAGCAGTGCGCACACAATATGTGTGATTTGCTGTGCAAATACGCAGGCGGTCAGCAAAATGTGCGTGAAAGAAACCTCAAGAGAAGGTTGCTAAGCCCATACACTGCCATTTGGTTGTGCCATAATGCGAGGCCAACACAACTGTGTTAAGCAAATCACCTGGTAAAAAAGCAGGTGCACACGCTCTGTATGTACCTTTGTGGGCTTTGTATGAGTCGCACGTGGGCATCCACATGTTTCATGTAACAGCGCCAACACGTGTTGTTGGCACTGTGCCGCGGCAGCGGGTGACCACAAGCGTGTGCTTTGCTGGCCGCCGTCAGCTGCAGAAACTGGGCAATTTCCAAACCCAAGTATAGTATGCCTGTGATATATACATAGATGTGTCACCAGCATGCCCTTTGTGCTTTCCACAATGGCGATGCGCAGTACCCGCACTAAAGCATGCCCAACATGCTTGTATAGTACTTCAAACTGTTCCGTAAGGTCAGGTGTAGGTCTAAACGTCATTGGCTCTGCGCAGGCCAGCAAACAGCTGTCAGCACTCGCACCCATCCCCACACCCCCACCCGCCGCCACCGCACCGCGCACAGAGCGCCCAGCAGGGCCCCTGCCACCAAGCCACCACAGCGCAGCCTGCCCCCTCTCGACGCCGCCACACGCGCCTACACAGCGCAGCAGCCAACGCCACCGCCAGCAGACGAGGGCCCCTGCGAGTCGTGCGGCGGCAGCGGCTTTCTGCCCTGCACTGACTGCGGCGGGCAGGGGCACCGCGTGCTGACGGCGCCAGCGGCCGCGCTGGGAGCGGGCGCTATGGCGGGCGGCGGCGGCGGCGGCTCTGCTGAGCACAGGCTGACAGTTACGTGTCCGGTGTGTGTGGGGTACGCCAAGGTGCGCTGCTCAGCGTGCGGCGGCAAGTGCTACCTGTGTGTGGACTGAGGCGCCGCCGAGACGAGCACAGCGGCGGCGGCGGCGGCAGCGGGTCAGCAACTCGCTGAGCTGGTTGCGGGGGGTAGTGTGCGCGGCAGCAGCAGAGCTCTGTTGAGCATTAGCAGCAGCTGCTGAGCAGGTGCTGCTGAGCACCGTTGGGACCCTGCACGCCACGACGACAGCAGCAGCGGCGGTAGCGAGTCCCTAGTGTGTGTGTGGCCGCTGGCCTGGGCCCGCTCCTGCTGAGCAGTGCCTTCCTGCGTCAGTGCGCGGCTCCCCCCTTGTGTGGTGATGTACATACATGTAGCTGTGGTATGTTGGGCGGTTTGGTTAGTGGTTTGGCCAATTGGGCGCTGCACGCCGGCATTCGCAGAGTGCACGCCGCGCCAGTGGTACCTGCCGCCGTGCATGCGAGAGCGCTGCAAAGTACACAGGCGTGCAGGCCGTGGGACAAAGAAGTTGAAGTTCCTGGGATGGGCAGTTGAAGTTTGGTGGCTGTA
The DNA here is from genome assembly GCA_032358315.1 of Ophiocytium majus. Taxonomy (NCBI): domain Eukaryota; class Xanthophyceae; order Mischococcales; family Ophiocytiaceae; genus Ophiocytium; species Ophiocytium majus. The sequence goes on along the minus strand of JAULBY010026117.1, from coordinate 3,410 downwards.
TCGTGGAGGGTTGCGCACACGGGCGGGCAGCAAAGAGCGGTGCAGTAGTGGCGGCAGCGAAACCGGGTGGCGGCGCGCGGCAGCATAAAACGCGGCGGTCGGCACAATTGCGTTTGGTGTACACAGCCAGCACATGCGGCGCTCACAAACCATGGTTTACATCGCAACAGTAACAGATTAGTTGATGCTGTACAGGGCGGATATCACGTTCACTGTGTGGCCATGTGTGGTCACAGTGCGTACTGTTGCCCGGCTGTGTTGCCTGTGCACTGTGTTTACTGCCTGCCTGCAGCATGCTCGCCGGTGGCACCTGTTGCACAGCAGCAAAACACCTGCCTGCCTGCCGGGTTACAGTACATGCTTCCCAGAATTTCTTTAGAGTACGCAGTGCTCAGTATTTCCAGCTTGTTCACTAGCAACAGCATGCCTGGTCATCTTTTTTCTGGTCACGCGCGCACGGTGTGCAAAGGGCTTTTCGCGCCTTAAGCGGAGTTTGATGAAAGTACACAGTAGAAGTAAATAAGTGTATGTTCTTACACGTGCATGTTCTAGCACACGTGGGCTGGCTGCGGCTGTAGGCTGCTGCGCCCCGCGCCACTGTATGGTACACGCGTGGTTCACTTGCATGTGTCACTTGCAAAAGTACGTGCACACACTTTGGCCACGCGCTGGCGGCAGAAGCTGTCGGTTGTAGGGGATGTAGTACATGACTTCGTGCGCCCACTTACAAGGGTGGGCAGTATTTTTGTTTGGCCGCGGGAAAGGCTTGTATGGCCCTTTCAATGACTCATGTCATGGGTTGCGGCGTGGGGCGTTTCTGGCAAGCTGTCAAGTGCAGAAGGCGGCCCCAGCACGCCGACCTCAAAATAGTGGACATAAACACTTACCGTAAAAAATGTAGGCAAAGCATGTGCAACAACTCGCTATGCTGGGCAAGCCACCATGCAAGAGAACCATACATTACCCACATACTCCTGCGCCAAGTGTTCCTATCACTATTTTTGTTCAAAACATTAGCCATGTACGCTTTATATACATGTATACGTTCCATGTACGGCATACATGGCTTGCTCATATACTACTAGTAGTACTTCGAAGTACGTTTTCGCGCAACACTGTAAAGTAGTGGTATTGCCAGCGCTCACGTGGGGCGGACAGTGCCACTTTGCCTACCCAATGCGGCACACTGGCATAGCTCCTGGCGACGGCAGGCGCACCTGTCCCAAGTGCAACGGTGCATGCAACATTGCATGCTTTCTGCAACTCGGTTGGAGTCCCAGCACATATGATTTTGTGTGCTTTCCCTGCCAACAGCAGTAGACAGCCCCGTGAAGAAAGCTGTGGTACATATTTTTGTGCGGGCACAAAAAACGGTGGTCACCCTTTTTCTGCCCGCAGTTAGAACTGACAAAAAAATGCCCTGTGGGGGTAATCAAATAAAAAGACAAGACGGTACTTGTACTACAGTAGTACTTCCGTATACTGTAGTACCACACAGCACAGCATATCTGAGAGTTCCATGTATACATGAACTGTGTACATTGATTGAAGAGACTGGCCGCCACCCGCGCTTGCACCTGGCGCCGCGCCCACCCATTATGCACATGCCAGCACGTCTTGCTGCTGAGCACACTCTGCTCACCGACTGATTTGCACCGGGTGCGCACATGGCACTACGCCGCGAGGTTGAAAAGCTGCGGCTGCCTCCGGATGCGGCTTGTGGTGTACTAGGCCCGCATGTAATGGCGAGGAGGCGCCACACTACGCTGTGCTTGCCTGCTCGCCTGTGCACGCACCCGCGCTGCTGCAGCATCGCCGAGCGGCATCAGCCTTCCACTCAACCCTGCTGCCGCCACCTCCGCCACTAGGCTTTGGAAAACCATGGGGCGCTCGCCTGCTCGCGTCATTTTGCTGCACGCACGGGGGCGCCCGAGTGGGCAGGCCAGCCCGCCATAAGACATACCGCCGTCTGGAGTCCCTACCTCACACCGCCACGGTGTACCACCACCTCTGGAGTGGGCACCACAACCGGAGCCAGGTCTAGAGGCACGCGCAGCGTCTGTGTGGGCAGGCCGGCCCGCCGTAGGACATGCCATAGTGACTGTGCTGTTCCTGTATTGAGGACACTTCCAAACAATGCCTTTTGTTGTCTGACCAGGACACTGCGCTGTCACCTGCAGGCGCCGCCGCCATCATCGTAGCCATTGCTTGCGGCGCCTTTTAAGTGTCGTGCGCTTAGCAGCACAGCCATCCGTTGGCTTGGCATGCATAGGTTGGGGCGGCGGCAAGAAACACGCTGGTCAGAACCGCTTTCCCCCCTATTCAGTGGCGCAGTGCATAGTGAGCACGGTTGCTCTATCCTCACGGGCACTACAGTACAGGCACTGAAGCTACCGAATTTGTACATGCCGTAAATGACGCGCTGATGCGCAAGCAGCACCTGCGCCTGGTGGGTGAGGCAGCGGCCGAGAAAGGCACCGTACATTCGACTGTGTACAAGTGAGCCGTGTGCGTGGACGTCTACCATAGCGAACCACATGATTGCAGGTCCCACCACCAAGCTGTCCTAAGCACTTGCTTGTACATGCATATAGTCTACATATACTACTGTACAAGTACTGTACAGGACACTAGCTTAGGGTGGTGGTACTAACGGCTCTAACGCACGCGGCCTCCAGGTCAAAAATAAAGCATCCTCTCACCGAGGTAAAAATGTCAAACTTGACGACGTCTCGGACCGCCTGGATCGTGTCAATCATTTTGCCTCGCCCGTCTGGTAGCTCGCAGCACCGCTGCCTGGATCGTCGCTCCACCCAGGAAGCGCTCACCGCGGTCGACCACGAAATTGAGCTCGGCTACTCCACCCAACTCCGTCAAGACCTGCACTACGGCATCGGCAATTTCTTGCTCCTCCTGAGGCACATTGCCCGCCACACCGTCCATGTGGCTGCAGGTAGAGGCGACTCGCTGGCGGTTGAGGTAGGTGGGGTCGTCGCTTGAACACAAACAGCACAACGCAAGTGCACGCGTGTGCACACGCGCACACGCGCTTTGAAACGTTCCACGTTGTTGTTGCAGCCCAGTGGCGCATGGGCAAGGCGGATCGCAGGGCAGCAGCAGCAGGGAGTTCCACTGCTACCGAATGCACCCTTCGTGCGGCGTCACCCCGTAGTCGTGTGGCTCCGCCCTCGTCTGCTCCAGCACTTGCCACAACGCAGCAACAACGCGCCCGGAGTCGCCCCCGACCATCCCCCCGGGCGGCACGCAGTCTTGTGGCGAGGCATTTTTGCCGCCCCCTGGCCTCCTTTACGCGCAACCCTCGTGCTTGTCATTGGTCCTCCGTTGCATGCGGCCCAGCACCCCCCCCCCCCCCCTCCTCCCCCCGCCTTCAGCACCACCGCCCCCCCCCT